>JBAHVQ010213500.1:0-11819 GCA_036872915.1 Nanipora kamurai
ATTATTCTGTTTCTCTTTCTTTAATTGTATTCTATATGAGTACGAAACTTGAGAAAAACACTATTTTTCAAGAAAACGTTTAAAAAAATACAGAAACACCTGTGAATGTTCCATTTTTTTAGGTTTAGCTCCTAGAATATACATTTATTAATAAGATAAGCCATTTAAACATTTCTGAGGTTATGTTTTTTATGCTAAATTCTGTCTGAAAGTAACTGTATATTTTGACCTTGGGGGGACCTTATTTTGATCTACACCTAAATGGCAAGAAAAAGTTTTTTTGGGTGTAAGACCACCTTAAAATATGTCAACTGTTCTTCACAAAGTTTGAATCAGGTAAAGTGGTTTGAATGAGTTACCGCAAATTAGTCTCCAGTCTTCCGATGGTTTCTCGTAATTTTTTCTCGTTCTTTCCAACGCAATTACCTCCTGGGCTTACACTGTCTACTGTCACTTGTCTGATTGGATTTATTACACTGTTTCCTGCATGGTAAAGATTTAAATTACGTTTCAGGCAACCCGTCTGAACAAAAATGAACGTATTTCTCCGGTCTATAGCGCGCCAACGTGAAGATCAGCAACGTCTGAAGCAGTCTTAAAATCGGTTTAAAGGATTACTACGTTTGAAATTTGTACACTGCAGTGTGGTCAAGACCATTCTTGATGTCTGCACCGGCAAAGAAGCAGGAAGGTAAGGCGCGTTTAGTAAATTCTATATTAATGTAGTGTTTGTAGATCTGGGCGGTAGAAAGCTTCAGTACAAAGAATGATGAGGGTAACTTATGTTGCGATGTGTTTGAGTGACGCCATGTATGTTTCCTTCGTGAAATTTGAAACGCTTGCTTTATTTAGGCTAGTGGCGGCTTGCTATTTTGCCTAAAAAAATCCTTCGCCTTTGCGGCTTGTACTTCATTCAGATGGACGACAGTAATCGGTGAAATGTTTGCTGTTGTAATACAATCGGCTACTTGGTACTCTTTTGCAAGTTCATCTCCTAATACACCAAAGTCTGAAGTGTTTGCCAAGCGATGCTACAAGTATTTTCTCGTAATCTCGCTGAAGTTTTAAATTCGAAGTCAAGTTGTAGAAACGCATTGACGTTTAAACGCCCATATCTTCACTTGTAAACTTTATACTTGGTGAATAATTTACGTTCCCCTTATCGTTCAGGTTGCTTGTAATAAAACTTGAAAATGCTTTTGTACAGATTCAGGCGAAGTTCTTGACGAGCTGTCAGACGTGCGGAGAGCAAGGTCAAATTATTGAGAATTTTCAAGAAGCCGATATTCACTTGCCGGTTCCTATTTTTCAGTGACAACCAAAACCTAGACGGGACTCTTCATTCTAACGAATTAATTTCACGTTGGCTAACCGTCTTTGGTTAATGGTCAACGTGGCTTTTTAATGGGGTATCAAGAAAAAGACATTTTGAATTAGTAAGTTAAGTCATGTCAAACGTCCCATCTGCCACGAAAAGAGATTTGGAAGGAGGAAGTCTTCTTCTTTAATAAAGTGCTCTTGGTAGTTTGTTTTTTTGTTGTTTTTTTAACAAAGATGTTGAATTTGTTGTTCAAATTCATTATTAATTGATTGTTAATTATTACCTTCTTCAACTTGTAAACATTATTTCCTTTAATGAAATTTAACGCCTCCTGTCTGAATGTCTTCCCCTTTATGGCTAAAATCATTTGGTGTTAGCTAGAGTAAAGACATCAAAAGTCCAATCCACCTGGATAAGTGGTCAATTGAAGGAGGCCTGCTTCTCCAACTCAGCAACTCAGGAAGTCTTTTTAAACAGACTCAGATAGGAAATGGGTTGCAGATACCTCTGTGTGAGTCCATTTCCAGTGAGTTTGGCATCTTAAATGTCAAATCTACAAGTTTGAGCAAGTCGACTAATTTCTTTTTCACATGAATATCACTATGGTTCTAAGATAATAAGCAAATATGAAAAAAACAATAAATTTATTTATAAAATAACCAGTCTCGTTTTTTTCACTCAATGCAGATGCTTAGCTGATGTTGTTTTAATTTTATAAGAGAGTACAGAGAATTGGATGATACAAGGAGTATTGGAAAAACCTAGACAATCATTGAAGACTAATAGAAAATAATTTGTTTCTGCACTATAATAGGAATGCAAATGATACCATTTCAGCTGCAAAAGTGACTGAAAACTATTGGCTATGCCTGACAAAATCCAGACTCTTTAAAAAGACATCTAGGAGTAGAGAAAAGATGATTAAATGTTGATGCAGTACTCTTGCTTAAATTGGGGCAACTCTTGAGTTTTTTTTTCAATCAAGTGCATGGCGTTGGAAAGCTATAAGCACCTGAACATGAACCTGGATATCATGAGCTAAGTATCCCATTGGGATAACGTACAAAATTAGTGAAAAGTTGTCCCACAGCTGGTTTGATTAATTACGACCTTCTGTTCTTGATGTCTGTGTATTTTCCCTAGTATTTTGCTTCAAGTCTGCACATTTTGGTGGAAAATTTGACAAAATTGCAACATGTCAAGTGCTTTGTTCAGATTTTTGTCATACCATAGTTAATGGAAATGTCTCTAATTTTGCATTGATCAGCTAATGAGAAGCTGACGTTGCATGTGGGATACTAGGTTTCTAGGGAGGATACCAGATTGTGAGGTGCCAGTTTCCCACTGGATACTGCAGAAAATTTAAATTTCAAGCACTGTTCATAAATAGAAAGATTTTTATAGTTTTACACCATGTTTGATTGATATATCCTGAGCTTTTGGCCAGTGAACCTGGGTTGTCTTCAGAAAGAGTAACTACAAAAATCTTTCTATTTAAAAATTTAAGCCACCATGCAAAACATTAATGTTTGTTGTTTGATGTTTCTTAACAATCTTAACATGGAAAAATCTATTCTTGAAACACATTAATATATAAGCTGCAGTTCTCATGATTTTTAAAATTCATTAACATACTTGATTTAAAAAAGAAAAAGAACTGTGGGTATGAAAAGTCCTTGAAAGTCCATTAAGGTACTTGAAAGTCAATCAAGGTATATGAGAGTGAGGTCAGAGCTGGCATATTAAGTATATATTATTTTACATATCTACCCCATGTAATCATTTATTAATGTCTGAAGAAGTTGGATGATTTCCTTATTCAATTCTGAACACAGATTTGGCTCATGTTATTGTTCTGAAATTTAATTTTAAGCCAGATATACATGTATTATATCTATATACCTGAAATTCCTAGCTTAGATATTTCACTGATGGCTGATTTCCTCTAGTCACCATCATTATAAGGAGATCTAGTTACTTATTAAAAGTAATTGAGAATACCTACAGTTATAACCATATATTGTAATCTAAATATTATAATGCCATCAGTGAATGAAAAAGTTCGAAAACCACCTTAGCTCACCAGCCAATATTTTAAGATTTTCTTTTCTAGAATTACAAGGATAACCACCTATTACTTTGTAACATTCCTCTTTAGGTGCAGCAGTGTTTGTGACAAATATTGAACAATTTTTCCTTTCTCATTGTATTCACAGTATCACTTCACACAAATGTATTGTACAAATTTAATTGTAACTAGTGCACATGATGCACTTGCTTTGTAAGTTTGCCTAGTAGGAATTTGATGCAGATTGTATACAAAATAAATGATTTGAACCTGTGAGAATCATTAGATGTTTGTGGAAGTTGATTGTCCAGGTTAGTGTACTCTTGAGTAAGACTGTTAATGGAATTGACTGATGTTTTAGTCTGAACCTGGTACAAATAAAGGCAAACCTGAAATTTACTCTTCAATTGACACTGAAGGTGACCACTTCTATGCCAATTGAAATGTCAGTCACATCCATCAACAGTCTTTCTTAAGACAACACCAACCTACAGTAGAAGATCAGGTTGCATACACTTACCATCTAATTGATTTGATTGACACTCTAAGCATATGTTAGTTAATGAATGATTAAAAATGTATGATACCAGTTTTCAATCTTATGCAACCACTAGTCTTGCAGGCATCAGGGTTATGTTAATGTTTGACAGATGATTCTCACTAATGGTAGTGATACATGTAGTTACTGTAGATTATAGCAATATTTTAATTTGAATTTTTTGAGTTTGCCGTTTGATACTATTAAAGTCTTATGAAATTTCTGCTGATCAAACTGTGGAACACCATGGTCTCAGGAAAATTCTGAGCCCTAGAGTCCTTTCTAGGGCTTGGAGTTTTTCTGAGTCCAAGGTGTTTCACAGTTTGATCAGCAGAAATTTCATAAGACTTTAATATTATTTTACTACTAAAATATACACTATCACCAATATGATTAGAGTAAGCTTTGCTATGAGCTTTATTTTTTTTAAATGCTTAAGCTTTTTATGTGATTGTCTGCTCTAAGTGCAGATCTCATAATGATATGTTGCTGACCATGGCTGATCAGGATGTCGTCTATGTTTGTGATAAATGTGGACATGTCAAAGTGCAATCCTTAAGAAGAGGCAACTGATATATGAGAGATGGGCTTAATGTCCAGATACTTTGCTCTATTACAATTGTTATTACAGAATCTTTTGTGAAGTAAACATTATGAAGACTTTGGCAGTTACTGAAAGTCACATTTCTCAGGCTAAATTGAAATTTGAAAAGGTTCACCCGTTGCAAGCACTATTGTGGGCCTAGGGAATTTGCACTTTGATGACAGTAAAAAGAAGTGGATTTCTGCTGTTTCATCTCATTATTTTCTAAAGGAAAATAATAAATTGTTTTCCATGCACCCATTGAGTTTTTTACATACTTGGAAGTTTTACATAACTTGGAATGCTGTTGGAAACATGCCCGTCATGCTTGTGTTTTCACAAATATTTCCTTATTCTTACCAGTAGTGGATCTACATATAGGTGCCTCTGGTGTTACACCCCCTTTTAAACCTGATTATTCTTTTGTTGCTATGGCATGGCTTTTATAATTAAATTAAACAATATATAGACTTATATACTAGGGAAAATGTAACCATGAATTAATTTACATTTTCCCAGCCTCCCTTGAATATCATGGTGTTTGGTACCATCAGCTGGGTACCTGAACAAAGGCAGAAGTTTTATTGGCACCCCCACCTTTAGAAATTCCTTGACCTGCCCCTGCTTACAACCTTCCACTTGTGGATGAATTACTCAATGGAAGTATGGAGCATGTTTTCTCCCTTTAAGAAATGTGGTTTGTATTCACAGGTTTGGATGTTCCACAACTTAAAGTTAATAATCAAAATGGCAGCATTTGTTCACTTTCTTCCTCAGACAAAAGTGCTTCTCCAAGTGCTTCTCCAAGATATGGTAGGAAAATGATAGGTAAGAAATGAAATTCCAGCAGTTTTGTTTTTTCGTTATACTTTATAACAGGGAGCCTAAGGGAAATGACCAGAAGTGCCCCATGTCGGCCATTTTTTGATTAGCTCATTGAATGGAATCAGCCTTCAAGTTTATTGTAGAGTTCGGTGATGCAAACTGGAAAGTATGTGTGATGTGATGGTCTGCATCAAAGAATCGGTTGTTATCATTTGAGTTTAATATCGGTTATTGCTGAGAATTTCAATTGATACAATAGTGAAACTGGCCTAGTAGGATTTCCCAAGTACAAGTTGGTATGAAGACCAGTGGATTTAAGCAACAAATAAAATAAATATTTATTGCGTTGTGCTTTTAAGTTCATTTAAGTACTTTTTGCAAGTAGATGTTGAAATTTGGTGATGTCAAGTGAATCTTAGGAAAAAAGAATGTGACAACTTACCATACAAACTTTTACAATTTGATTATAATAGCTTAATAATTTGTTGTCATTGTAAAGCGAATTTTAAATTAGCCAAGGAATTACTATATGTATTACATTTTTAGTGCTAAAGAAAATGATCCCGTGGAAGAAGCATAGCAAAGACCTTTTGAATGTAGATGTAAGTGGCGAATAATTTCGATAGGTTTTTAGTCGACAGAGTTTTCTGACCTTCCTTTCATCCAAGAAATAGGTTTCTTCCCCTTTCCTGTTCCAGAATGTAGACAAGTATTCTATCTCTTTCCTGTTCCGAAAGTTGATGTCTTCCCCCCTGAAGTGGCACAGGGCTCGCCGCAACCTCGTTAATGTGTTCGCAGCACGTGTTTGTATTGTTTACGTCGAACTTGTCGGTGACAGCCGACTACTATTCATTTCTTAGACATTACGTAAAGTCTTAGAATTTATGTTTCCTCCAGCTTACAAAAAGAATCTCTAAATGCCCGGAATAAATTGATTTCAATAATCTTTCAGTAATACTGTTTGTCTCCTAAACTTCACGATACGATCACAGAAAGGCGCATATTTCTTGCCCACATTTTCCCGTTTCTCGAGTGAAATTGTAGCTTTAGCTATAGTAAAATAATAGAAGACATATCTGGTCGGAGAGGAATTAAATCGTAGTACAGTCAACACTTTCATGTTCATCAAAATTTGGTACCTACAAATGTTGAGCGATGTTGGACCTTATCGTTTGACGTCCTTCAACGCACTATGGTGTATCCAGTGAGGCTCAACTTTAGTGGAACAGCAAATGATTGTAGCGTTTTTTATCTACTTATGTCGAATCCTGGGTCATGAGACGAAGATTACGCGTTCGTATGTGAAAATTTAATCTTGGCAAGCCCGATAGCCATATGAACACGATTTTAAATTACAAGGGCAAACACTACTAACCAAGATCTTGCCAAAGCAGTTCTATCCTGGTGTGCCGAGATGTCCTGCCCCATATGAACAGGCCCTTACGATACCAGTTTCAATACGTTCGACTGCGTTTGTGCTGTGAATAAAAAAAAGCAAAACGAGAGTTATTATGAATAGCAGCCTCTCGTTATGCCGTAATGCCGTTTCCCGAGCCAAATTAGTCTTATCTGTTCTTATGCAAATCAGTGGCAGATTTGAGTCGTGTAGAAATGCCGTGTTGTGTTTGTGTGTTTACCAATGGAAAAAAAAATGTCAAATTTAATGGACAAGATTTGTCATATCTGGCAACGCTAATTAATATTGAATCATAGCCCGAGTGAAGACCTCGTTTACTCTAACAAAAGATTAGATGAAGGTAATTAGAAAATGTGCATTGTTTGACACAGTCTGTGGATTAAGAGGGAAATAACGACAATACTGCGGTACAGTATTGTAGCGTGTGTTCTATTGTCATTATTTCATGTAAATATCCGGAATATAAGTTATGTTAATTTGCCTTAGAGACGTTCTAATTCAAAGTGTCCTAATTTATCGTTCAGCTTCATTTCATCATGTCCAGGTCAAACTGTGCAGTCGATACCCACACCATTCAGTAAGGTGGACGTATGGATCTCCTTGCACGTTTCTAAACGCGCTTCATCGTTTATTGTTGAAAAGAAGTGAGACGAGATCGCAGTGACGCGTAGTTTTGCTGTGTCGGAAATACCAATTAGATGTTTAACCGTTAACGGGGACCTCCCACGGTGCACGGTGGTGAATTGACATCTTTTTGTTCGTACAGACGTAGAACGTTATGTTTATGTTCTACATTTCCGCATCTTTGGTCCTTTTATATGTGGTGTTCAAGGCATATTTACTGCTTGTTTTTTTCAATATTGACATGACAATAATTAGAAGATTAATGGCTTAGTCGTCTGGCTAAATTGTGTCAATGGTAAAGTATTGGAAAACTTAAGCAGGAAAATAATCGTAAGTAAATACACATTTTGGAACTGGCTGGTATTTTGATATTTGTGTGGTCTCGGGGATGGCGTTTGGTATACTGCCCTTCCTCGAGTCAAATTGATCCGATTGATCAGCGCCACACACAAAACTCGGAAAATCTTCATTACATAATTCTGTGCCCCAAAGTCAAGTTATCCTTACAGTTTGCCTACAAAGGATTTTGAACCCATCTGTTACGTACATTGTTTATCTGGAAAGTCAGTGATGAATTCGTAATCTAATATCGAGAATTAATGCGAAAAGGAACGTATAAAACCACGTCATTTCAGGCAGGATATCCCAGGTCACAGAATACCATCGGTTAACGGCAGTGTAGTTATGTTTGTGACTCGCTTGATCAACATCTTTCCTCGGACGCCAAAAAGACACTCGAGTGAACTTTGGAAGCGTGATTGGTTTCGACCGGTGCTAGCGATAATAGTTCGTTTGAATTATCTTTTCCCACGTATGCAGTGTTTTCATCATGCAAGTCAGTCCTATGAGCAGAGCTCGACCGATTCATTTGAAGCCCAATGCGTTCGATCAAGCAAGGTTTCCTTGACAAGTTTTTCCTTTGCAAAGTTTTCTTGGCAAGTTTTATTTGCTCGTATGCGCTGTGGAGATTGACTACACGGTACGAAATCGATGGTACAAGTTGGCTAGCTTTTTGCGTGGCAAGTATGTTTGTTCGGATGGATTGATCAGCCTTTGAACCAAGAAACGTTTCCGTGTGTTTTCCTTGCTTTTCCTTGACGTCCTTTGTTATGCAAGGAAAACCTTTTTGAGGAGCGTTTTGTACATGAGCCTAAGGATCGGAAGAAAGGGGTGCCTGTTCCTGCTTTATTGACATTAAGTAAATAATTTCATTTCATTTGAACCTGATAAGCAATTGCGAGATATGTATTCGATATACTCCGTACTTTGCGACGAAATACGAGGTCCTCTTTCATAAGAAGCTGATTATGAGGCGGGCTGGCCCGGTTAGCCGAGGTGACTTAATCTCGGAAAACTGATCAAACATCATTAAAATCTGAGTTGTGTTTGTATTAAGTGAGCCAGCCAGGTTGGCTGAGCTGTGCCCGGTTGTCACATGCCTACCAAGCCAAGTGAAGCGAGTCACCTTTGGATCAACCGTGCTGGTCCGGTTAGCCGGGATAAAGTTTTTAAATTCCTTGGCGAATTAATAATGCTTTCCTTCCTACTCCATATTTAACTGATTTGGACGTAGTTTCTTGAAATATCGATTATCTATGAACGTTTGTTCAGTATTTCATGGTATTACTGCATGGTACAGCAGTATATAAGGTTTAGTTAAAAATAATAAAAGCCCAGCAAACCAGTTTAACTAAAACCATAATGGAATATAATATATAATAAAAAAAAGACAAGAAAATAAGTTAAAGAAAGTGCTAAGTGCTTATTATGAAACACAAGCTGGTCAATAGTACAGGCCTTAACTGGCAGATGATCATAAATTTACGTCTTTGTTGTTGTAGGAACCGCAAGAAGTGAAGGACGATAGCTCTTTAGTGCAGACGAAGAAAAAGAAAACATCGATTTACAGCAGATCTAGGAAACCGGAACTGTATGTAATATTTCACAAACTCATTCATAATTCATAATTCATGAGGAAATCTCAGTACCGAGACGTTGGTTTGGATATGTGAACTTAATAAGCATAAAATTTCGACAACCTTAAACCCGATTTTTTTCTCAAATATGGATCCGTTTGAGACGGGATATCATACACTTGAAAGTCGTGGTTGATCTGATTTCCAAACACCAAGAAGTGAGTTGAAAAACGAGGCGGTATGCTACCGCAAGCGTTATGAAACTGCGCCAGACAGCCGTAAAAATCCTAAAATAAAGAGATTGTATCATGGAAGACATATTCAGCGCACAGGTGGTTTTCGACCCTAGCTTTCCACAAAAGAAATTTCTGTCTGCTCCTTAGTCGCTCATTATTGCTAAAAATAGTAATGGATTTCCCAAAGTAGACAATGCACAGATCTGGATTTGTGGCAGTTCGATTTTCATGCGTTGAGATCTCTGGAACCCATGAGCACCGATGGTGTAAAAACTATTTTTTTGATTACATTTATAACGTTTGATTTTATCTCGTTTTTTAGCCTTTTCTTGTCTCAGGAGTAGTATCGTTTATTTTTTATTTTTCTAGTCATAAACAACGAAGTCGTTCGGTGGACCACCTACTTACAAATCCAAGCCTTACCCCAACCTTTGAAGTGTCTCCTCAAATAGGCCGCCGCATGTCTCGCGGCGAAAACGAGTCCAAGATGCGCAGTCCAGCGCGATCGTCCATCACTGATGAAGACAGCGGCGAGTTTGAATCAGTAAGCTAAAATGCATTGTCTTAACCCAGCCAAATTTCTACTTTCAAACGTTCCCGTACGAAAATTTCGTATCTTATTTTATAAGGGAAAAACATGTGAAACTGGGACAATTTTACTTGTGAAATTTTCACTTGACATTTGAAGTTGAAATGTTTTCGTATATGATATATCTTAATCACATGTGAAATGGCCTGGTTTCAAAATTTGACATGTGAAACATAGGAAACATGTTGTTGACATCTAAAATCAGCTAGAGATTCACAAATGAAAATTAATTTCACATAAGAAATATTCATTTCACATATAGAATGCAAAAACATGTACACGTGAAATGACTTGTGAAATCTTTTAAGGGCTGCTATGTTTGAGATCAAACTTAACCCTTCCCTGGCCGAGGACTTTCCCCTTGACCAGTAAAGTCGTCTGGCGTTTGCCAGAGTAAAATAATAAAGTCTCCATGGATCACTGAGGACCTATACGGATACGAAAGAGTTAAGGGCCGATTACATGTATATTTTCAACCCAAAATTACGAATAAACAGTTTAAAAATTGCCTTGCGATTATATGATGAACGTGGGGTAAAGTTCAGATTGAGCTGATAACTCAGCTGAGTTTAAGCCAGACAATCTGCGTCTATATCCCTGCATTTTATTCCACAACTCTGTAAATAGCGATTTATATCTGGGGGGCGTAAGTACTAAAGTTGACCTGATTCTGGCTAATATATGTCGCAGTAGTAATTTTATTTACTTATACATCTGCATTCCGTACTGGCAGGGTGATGATAACCTTGACGCAGTGGATGGAATGGTGAATACTGAGGTAGGTTTCAAAAAATCTATGTGTAGAAAAACTAGGCGATAGTAAGTGTGTTGCATATCAGATAAGCACTCCTTTTTAGTGTATGTGTAAGTAATAATAATATTTTAAAATTTTTACATCATGAAAATCTGTTGTTTACAGACAAAAAATCAAGCGGACAATATTCGTGAAAATTGATCAGCATGCTTCGGTCTATAAAGAGAGTAGTCTTTTTTTGAATTATTATTTTTTAGAGGAGGTAACGAATTAGAAAGGTCAGTGCTCTCTGGGAAATTATTTATGCCTTACCCCTTCCCTTCAGGCAGGATGACTCCCCTTGATAAATGTCTGACCTTAACCAGAGTGAAATTATCGAAAACTGATTCTGCCACGAAAGAGTTAAGGAAGTTTTCGACTTCACTGTTCTGAGGTGTTGACCTTCATTTTGAGTTTGACCACCATTTAGTATTTCACTTGAAAAACTCTTGATTAATTAATGAGCATTTTAGCCTATCAATTGTGTCACGAGTATGTATGAAATATTATATATTTCATGAAACACTCTTCATTAGTATTCTTTATATAAAGAATACTAATAAGGGATAACTTGTTTTTCTCGTATGCTACAGGGCCGTAGCAAGGGGGGCAGAGGCTCGTGCCCTCCAGTTTGCCCCCCCAGGAACATAAAAACGCACAGGTATAAAAAAACCATGGCTAGCCGATAGTTTGAAAAAGTATAAAACAAAACATATACCGAATATAATCGTCTTGGAAAACTCAAGATATGAGTCAAAAAAACAAACAAATTCATCATCGGTCTAACATCACTCGGGCTAATTCGGTCTAAAATCACTTGGTAACTGCCAAACGACATACCGAGACTTGCAGACTGGCAGTACATATGTCTACCATCTATACGAACTAGTACATAAATGTAACCTTCGC
>JBAHVQ010213521.1:0-11818 GCA_036872915.1 Nanipora kamurai
TTTTCTCCGGGTACTCCGGTTTCCTCCTGTAGTAACACTGGACCCATGAGGGATGGCCCTTACTGGACCTCTAGGGACAACAGCGTAGTTTAGCTGATAGGGTTATCCTGTATAAATAAAGGAACTTTACTTACGTACTATATCCCCGAGGACAACTGTCCTGGTTGAAACGCGAGCATCTTTTGGTATGAATTTTTCTCCAATGTAATCACACTTGCCGATTTCATAACGGATATATTTGTTTTCAAGTGTGTGTCACTTCGTACAGTTTTTAATTCGACCACCGAATTTTAACAAACCTTGCCTTGTAAAGTGAAAAATTCTATTACATGAAACACAGGAAATCCTAAATGTGGCCCTGAAGGAGTATTTGTGGTTGACCTTTAGGAATGACGCTATCGATCCGAATATTTTTAGATTGAACTACAGTAAATTATACTACTTATAAACAATTCATAAATAAATGGCTACTTAATTAGTAATTGTTAACCGTATACACAATCGTCATAATTTATATAACAATTTCACTTCAATTTGCTCGGCTCAAATATCCTACTTGGTAGAAAAATACCTGTGACTTCTTGCAGAAATTAAACGTGATGTGGGCAGTTAAACATTTTGCGTTTGTACATGGTTTGGAAATCGATCATGTAGATCGTACTTGTGCTCCACTCTAAAGCACTTTGTTAACCCATCACTATTTAATCCCTTTTTCATAACCTTTTTGGGAATTGTTTAAGGTTATTCCTGGTCTTCTCCTTGTTCTCAATGACTCCGATAACCCTCGTGTACAAGCCCACGCCGGAGCAGCTCTCGTCAATTTCTGTGAAGAATGTCCAAAGGCAATCCTTCTCCTCTACCTCGACAGCATTCTACAGAAATTAGAAATTGTTCTACAGACAAAACTCCAAGAGGTAAATTTTTTGTTTGCATGCTTTTTAATGCTATATACATATTATCTGGAGTTCACATAATATCTCCACAGTATTTTCAAGCAATTTACCAATAATTTACGCACAACATAAAAATGGGAGTTAAGTTTGAATGTACAGTTGATATTCAAATACAAATGAATTACATAATGTGGACTGGTTACTTTTATTCCGGAGAAAAAGCGGTCGCGAAAAGTAATTGTGTTAACGCTTTACCGCTCATGTATGTTCGTTAGGATTCGGTCGAAAATGCAAAAAGAAGTGCCTAGAAATAATTTGCTTCTCACATATGCCCATCATTTTGAGCAACTAGTCGGAAAGGATATCAGTAAATTTACCAGTGGAGAGTCCAAGTTTAAAATCGAAAATGCTGCCTGCCTTAGCAGAAAGAAACCTGCTCACGAACTGAGTTCCGATTGGTCGATGGTCATTGGACGCCACAGCGATCATCACAATGTTACAAGTTAGATCGCAGTCGCAGACTCAGAAAATCTTCGTGCGTTTACAAACTTGAGGGCATGGGCGCTCATTATTATTATTATTAGCACGCAGACACCATATTTAGGTTTCACTTCTCTTATTTTAAAGCTCATAAATAGTGGGAGAAAGTTAGTGTTGGAACAAATCATTACGACTTTGGCCACAGTCGCAGATACAGCGGAAGAAAAATTTCTAGCATATTACGATCGTTTTATGCCCACGCTGAAGTACGTTATGGAGAACGCAGTGCCCAAAGATTTACGGCTTCTGAGAGGAAAGACTATTGAGTGTATTAGTTTGATTGGTTTGGCTGTAGGTCAAGAGAAGGTAGGTTAAAGTTTTACTCTTTTGTTTTGCTGTATTAAACTGTTTTACGCAGCATATTGCTGCCTTTTTTTTTGAGTTGCATGTGATCTTAATGTTAAGCATAAATTTTTGTACATGTGGGAGCTTGGTGTGTTGCAGACAACTGGCAAAAGTTCGATAAAGTCGAAATCTCAAATTAAAAAAAAACAAAAAACTACTTCTGAGCCCAGGGTGGGAAATAAACAACCTTCTGGTGACCGGTGAGCAGGTTGCAGTTCCAATTCCCGTCCGATGCTCAGAAATTGATTTTCTGAGATTATGATTTCGACGAATGTTCATATGTTGTCTGTGGAATGTGATATGATATGATATGATATGGTGTGATATGTTGCCTCATGTGGTGATGTGTTACGTGATATAAGGTGTTATGGTATGGTCTGAAGGGATGTGGCATCGTCAGTATGTTGTGATTTCAGTCTGCGGTGTTCTGATTTCATGTGAAGTGGTGAGGTGTGGTATTATATGAATGGTGAGGTACTATGGAGTGGTCTGCCATGTAACGTGAGGTGTTGTGGTATTGTCTAATGTCTGTTGAGGTAAGGTCTGATGTGGTTTGGTGGTGTCAGTGTCATGTGATGTCTAAGTAGAGTGCTATGTCGGCAGTTTTGAACAGCTTGTAGATAATCAAAAGGGTTGTTAAACTGCCAGAACTTAAGAAGGCTCTTCGTCGGAGTGAAACGTAGGAGATGTCTGTCTGGTGTGTTCTCATTTAAAGAGATGTTGTGTCATAAGGTCCGACATGACGCGGTGTGGTGTTGTATTATCTGATTTGGTAGGAGTGTGATATTTTGTGGTCTGATGTGGAACGGTTTTTGGTGTGATGGGGTTTGTCGTGATGTGTTGTGGTCTGTGGTGTACTGTGGTCAAAGGTATTGAGGTGTATTGTGGATGAACTGTATGCTACAACTAATTATCTTTGTTCGACAGTTTTTGCAAGATTGTAACGATGTGATGCAAATGTTGTTACAAACTCAAACAGAAATGGCCGAGATTGAAGCTGACGATCCGCAAGTATGTAGTCGAACAACCATTCAAATAACATAGGTTCGCGAAGCCGTCGTGTTGCTACTGCCGTTAACATGTTGATATTTTTATGTAAAGATTAGAACTAATCTCAATGCTGTTGGATTAAAAATGTGGTTTTTCTTATCACATTATGTCTTGTGCCTAAACTATAAATTTATCAGCAAAAATTGAAAATCTGCCAGCTACACGACATAAATACGAAAATTATTATAAAACACAGACAGTATCTGAGAAGTGATATAGAAGTGAAACATAATCTACTCGTAAATATCATTTAACTTTGACAGGCACCATTTAGCAAGATGCTGCTTCTTTCACAGCTAGGATCGTTTTGGGAGTTATATGGTTCCGAAATAAAGTATTACTCGGCCTTTCTGTTCATTCAAGGCGTAATTAAGTTGTCGCAAAACGAATCATCCTCTAAGGTGCTGGCTTCGATCTGTAAAGGGATAATAGTATGCTTGAAAATTTCATTTTCGTGAAAGCGAGGTGGTGGTATTAGTTCTTGAAATATACCTTCCCTAGCTTGACCAGTGCAGGCAAGAATCTTTTGTGTCTGGAACCGAGATTTGCTTCTGGGTTTAGGATTACTTACCAAGGTGGTAGTAACAAAACTAATCCTTCGGCTTTTCTCACATACTGGAATATAAAGTTTCGTTATAAGACGTAAAAACAAGCTACGATGTCCATACCAAGCAACCAAAATTCGTAATTTCTATGAATTTGCTAAGCATATAACAGTTGCCAAAGGAAAGTTCATTGTATGTTTTTGTAAAAGTAGTCATTGGATTATGTTTGTTGACTACGTTGTATTAAGGACGTGAAACTATTCATTACGTTTGGGAGTTTAGACTGCCTGAACGGGTGAGTAAGATTTACCAGTGTTAGATCAAGCCTTCCATTTGGTGTGGTTGGTCCAACATCAAACACAGTGTATGATCGCTGTCTACAACTATGCGAACATAAATTCTTCATTGAGGCATGCTCTCTGGGGAAAATTAGGCGATTATCTTTATTTGTTAATGTGGAACGTGAAAGCATGGTTATTTTAATAGTAATTTTATCTTACAGCTTTCTTATTTGATATCTGCGTGGGCCAGGATGTGTAAAATTCTGGGAAAGGGATTTCAGGAATACCTCCCTCTGGTGATGCCACCGGTTTTGAAAGTTGCTTGCATCAAACCTGAAGTTGCGTTGTTGGATGGTAGGTGTCTTTGTACCCTGACGTTTTGAATTATGAACACATATTGTATTAAATATCGTATAATTACGTTGTATTTGCTGAACCGAATAGTTGTGGGCGTTCGAATAGTTTTGTCTGTCAACCACTGTTCAACGTAACTTGGCTAATTATTTTTGATTTTCCTATATTTTCACCGGATAATGCATTTTTCGATGTAATTTTTTTTATTTAAAAAAAGTAGAGAGTACCTCATACTTTGTCTCAATGATCCTTTTATTGGTAATGATAATCATGTTTGTTTTTAAAGGAATTAAAAATGGTATGATACCGAGGAGCCAGCTCATTTTAGTTTCTTTGAAAAGCGCACTAGTAACATTTTGAAACTGAGCGAGGAACCTTATGATTAGCTATTGATAATATATGAGAATATTATTGAATAAGACGTAATGAAAAGTGCTACTCCGGTCAAGAAATGTAGAACTCCAAACAAATTTTCTGTGAGACTAAGTGGTGTAACTTCTAAAAGTGGGTATGTCCCCGAAACTAAAATAATGTATAAACTAAAATATGATCCCAGTTTCGGGGAGATACCTACTTTAGGTGGTGACCCCACACAACTTTATATTTCTGGGAGACACACGCTTTGCGTGTTGACCCATTTTCAACTTTTTCTTTATCTTTTTTGTTTCGGGGAGGTACCCACTTTGAGTCGTGACCCCACACTGTGTGGTACTGTTTTAAGCTTTTTGTAGAGATATCCAATTTGCGTGGTGGTCCCACATAGGTTTATTCCATTTTAGTTTAACGGAAATACCCACTTTATATGGTGACCCCGTATAGAATTTTCGTATTTCTGCTTCGGGGACATACCCACATTGTCTCATAGATAACTTGTTTGGAGTCCTACATTTCTCGACTAGAGTAGCACTTTTCACTATGTCTAATTCTTTACCTAGTTGCGAACTTAAACTGTTTGTTATTAAGTTACGTAACTTAATAGTATACGTATACTATGTAAGTCATTCGCTGTATCCAGAATTTGGCTCTCCACGAGTAGCAAAATTTTATCATAGACAAATTAGATTGTTTTGTGCCCAAGAAATTTTCATTGAGTCACCTTTTTTCGGCACTCAATTATATTTTTGCACTACTCTCAGCCAATTAGAACTGAGATTTTTTTTCATGTATATTGTATAGCGAACATCTTAAAATTTGGCAGAGAAGGGAAGAGACGACCAGAGTTTAAGCTAGTGGAGTAATATCAGTGAATTTCCCTGTTTCCACAAACAGCAACTGAAACAACCACGAAAATTCAGTATTGTGTTGTATTGTATTGTATGTATTGTATTGTATTGTATGTATTGTATTGTATGTATTGTATTGTATGCATTGTATTGTATTGTATTGTATTGTGCTGTACTTAACTTGTTTACGCACAGTAACCATGTCAACATCATGTTTTTTTACTGAGCCGTGCTCAAGTACTTTAAATTATTTTACAATTGATAAGAATAAACAATACAGAATGCCAATGTACAGATAAAGATTTACTATTTTTCAAAAATATGTGATTCTATTATGTTTGTTTTTTTTTTCCTTTGATTTTGTTAGTTGATTCTAGGCCTGAGCACTCAAGTAACTAAAATTTCGTTACATGTAATTTGTATTTGGTTCAGGTCGCATCGATAGATTGTTTTTACTTCTTAAATTTTATTTTGTGTTATTGCAAATTTTGAAAAGTTCACTAATAATATAAGCACAAGAGCCACAACACGCCTTACATATATTTATTCGTTTGATCATTCTATCTTTCTTGAAGAGATTTCTTAAAAACCTCAAAGAGGTTTCTTAAGTTAGCAGAAAATTGAGCTATTAACTTTCTTCTTGAGTTCAGCAAAGTTCTCAATATACACATATCTTGTCTTTTCCCACCAATTTTTATTAACATTTTAGCAGACAATTTTTCAACTTTTCAAAAAATGTGATCCAGTGTGCAACAGGAAATACTGGGGAATTTCCCTGTTCAATTCAGGTTTTCAAGTTTTCATCGACTGAAATACCTCACGCTCACAAATCGGTACTAGCGTTTTGCTATTAAGCGTCACTGTCTGATCTGAAACTGTTTTGAGCCACCTTAAGTGAACAATTGCTGCATTTACTCGCTCGTGAATTTTGCAGTAAGTCTACAAGACTCACGACTAAATCGTAATTTCAGTAGCAGCACTCGTATGGGACAAGCGTAACAAATAAAATGGGCCTTAACATGGCCGTTTTTAACATTTTAAGCACCATTGCACGTAATTTTCAGAGGTTACTGTCATATTTTCCAAAGGTAAATTTTACGATACAAGGTAAATAATGAAACAAGTAACCCTTTACCCGGCAGGTTTTCCGGAGTTCTTCCCTTGACGAGTAAAATTGTCTAGCGTTCGCCAGAGTAAAGTTAGTAAGTTGCCAGGTAAAGGATTAATCCATTTGTTTCTTTCACTCCATTAGTCACACTCATATTTCTTATTGTTCACCTTCTTACATTATATAGCTGATGACCCAAAAAGCGAGAGCTATTCCGAGAACGAAGGTTGGGAGTTTGTTTCCTTGGGAGACCAAGTGAGTGCAACTGTCGCGTTTTTGTTCTTAATTAAATCTTGGGGGGAAAAACTTTCTCGGTCTCATAATACTTAAAGTGCATATACTTGTACAAACGACCTTATTATGTTATTGGAGCTTTAGTACAATTATTTAATGTGCTTGGCTTAACAGTAGACACTTTATATTAATACAGGTGAACCTATAATTAGTGAGCACTTTATCCAGCGGACACCTCTAATTTACGGACCCTTGGTTAAGTCCCCGATCGACACCTCACTATATTCCTTCAATTTATCTATTTATCCAGTGGACACATCTATACAAAGAACGCAGACAATTTAGCAGAACCACACATTTGGGATATTTACTCTAAATCAGGGACCACGGGTCGGTTTCATAGTTTGGGGCGAAAATATTTGAAGAGTTGTCCGAGCAACGACTTTTTATGGCCTCCTAATTACGTTTTTGGTTGTTTTTCTTAATTTTTTCTGTTCTTGGACGTTCACCAATTTTAAAACAAATCGGTGTTGAAAAAAGAAAGATCACTCAAAAAAGAGGGAGAGGCAATTCGCGCCCTGTGCCCGCTGCTCAGCGGTCCTAGTTAGTACCAGACACTGATGTACAAGACGGACAAATATTTGCATAAGTGTTTTAGTTGCTTGTGAGATGTAACAGGACAATTACACTTGGGTGGCGCTGGATTAAAACATTTTAGTTACGATTACTGTACTCTGAAAGTGTTTGAAATTTTACTGGACAAAATATAAAACATCCCGGTTCGTTAAAAAATCCTGAAACCCACATAGGTGGAAATTAATTCGAAAATGAACTCAAAATAGCACGATTATACATACTGATGTTTGACAATCGTTGGATAAGGTTGGGCAAAATGTAACTGTGTAACATGCATAAACAGAATATTATCTGAACAACAACAAGACGTTTGTCAAGCTCGTTTACTCAGAAAAACGATTTCTGAGCCCTAGACGGGAATCGAACCCGCAACCTTCTGATGACCGGTGAGACACTCTAACCATTGAGCCACTACGACTCAGATGGTGAGCTAGGCTGCTGGTTTTTCATATGTACTGCCTAAGCGGAAGTCACGTTATGATAATAATGATCGAATACTTAAACACTGAACAGAAAGTCTGCTCATGTGGGAGCTTGGTAAATATCAAAACAACAACAAGACGCTCGTCAAGGTCGTTTCAACGGCTTGTTGTTGTTCTGATATTTACCCAGCTCCCACACAAGCAGACTTTCTGTTCAGTGTTTAAGTATAGAATATTATCTGCAACAAAACAACGTCGCCCAATTGATGCTCATGAGCAGACCATTGTTTGCAGGAAATTGTTTGTGGGTGACGTAGAGGACTTTAAGCCAATCAAAGAAGTAACAAAAAATAAATCGAACAATAAAACGAAATAGTAAACGATATGATAAGGACCACAGGACGTTTATTTGTAAAATGCTTTTTATTTGTAGAATGCGTTACGACTCCGGTCAAACCTCTTTTCCTCAGTTTGCCTTGCTTTTCGGGAAGAAACCACTTAGCCACGTACTCTCATTTAAATTTGCTTTCTGTTTTTAAGCAAAAATTTGGTATCAAAACAGCTGGGCTAGAAGACAAGAGTACCGCATGTCAGATGTTAGTTTGTTACGCAAGAGAGTTAAAGGACAGCTTTGCTGATTACGCAGAACAGGTAGGTCTTGTGCCAGGCGGAACAGGTTCGGTTGGTTCGACTATACCCGGATCAGCTTTTGGGCAGATAAAGTTAAATAGTTATTACCAAGATCGCAATTCTGTATGGTCTGGTTAATTGCCTTAAAAAACTCGAGACTTCCGTTCAAACAAAAGGTGTTTTAAAGCCATCCTCCTTACTGAAAGGTTCGTACCTAGCGATACCAAATGCAAAATACTACCACCGACCCTGGCTCACATCAAGAACTGTTCACGGTACCTTGCATGGTAATTAAAATTTAAGTAGGCTGCCGATAGATTAAAACTCTTCATCCAATTTTTTATGTTTATGACTCCTGAAGCTGGTCTAATGTTTTATTGTGTAGGACCTGTGGAACCATATTTTTAAAATGTCGAACTGTCGTGTAAGCAACTAAATTCCGACATAGCTTGTAATGAACATTTGAAACTTCTTTTCCATTCTTTAATTTTGTCACTTTCTTCACCTCCTTATTTAAAGATTTGAGTATTTCATAATTCAGCAGACCAAATCCGGTTACGAATCGATGATTGCATCAGGTCATTGTTCCGAAAGAGGCGAATGTTGTCTCTAACCAAAATGGTTGGGAAATTGCCGGAACTTCGTCGGAGTGAAACGTCATTTTCTTTTTTGGTTTTAGAATAGGTAATTGGAACCATACCGGTGTTGATGTAATTGTTTAATGATCGTTTATATGAATAAACATAATATGTATGTATTTGGCTACAAGAGTGTGATTAAGGACGTTTACTGTTGTTACAAAGATGTGCTTGTAATAGATGATGGAAACAGGGACTGAAGAGAAAGGTATTATCGATACGCGCGCTTAACCCTAGGCTATCATGCGCATTGTTGTCTAATAGTTGGACATGCTGTATAAAATTGTATACAGAATTGTATATAATTTAAGAGAAAGGATAAAAGCATGCCTAATACTGTCGTGTGAACAGTTGTCTTGGGACACAACCCTAGACGTACGTTTCCGGCCTTCTGTGGTGGCCTCTTCAGCAAGAATTTGGGGATGGCAGTCGGTGTTGTTCAGTTGAAAGACAAATTACAAGAAGTACAAAATATAATAGTTTGGAAAGGTAAAGTGTCTGCTTACCAAATTTGTTGTTTGATTTAGAAAGTCCAACTCTACGTGCCATTGTAGTATAGGATAATTATATGACGGGAAGCGTTCAAGAAGATGTGTGTCCGTCTACCGTTGAATAGGTAAAGAGAATGTGAGTGGTTTGTTTCGTGAATTAATAATGCCTGCGTGGTAGCATTCGTTACCAGTTAGTTCATGGTGCGTGGTTGTAGGGTTACAGAGAGTAAGGATAGTTGTGTCATTGTGGGATAGTAATGGAAGCTACGTCACAATGTAAAAGGTTGGTACAGGTTGGTAAGTATGAGTGTAAAGAGATAAAGGTAACATCGTAACATCGTTATAAGTAGTTTCAATGGGGGAGTTTGATAGAAATGTTTACATTGAAGTTCCCAGGCTAAAGTATATAAAATATACTTACATTGTGGAAAATAAAAATAGTTGAAAGAAACTAGATCCTAGTATATTTATGGCGACATGGTAACGTTATTGTAGGTAGTTGCAATGGGAGAGTTTGATAGAATTATTTACATTTAAGTTCCGAGGCGAAAGTGTATAAAATATATTTAAATTGTGGAAAACAGAAGTAGCAGAAAAGAAACTAGATCCCAGTATATTTATAAGACAAAGAAAGGTTTTCCTATTTACATAATTGTGTATTTATATATTATCATGTAGATAACCACGGTATATCAGTTGAACGGGGGTAGTTACATTAGTCTGTGTATATAGTTATAGAGTTGGAGGGAAAATCAATACTATGGGATATAATTGCAGATAACAGGGTTGTGTCCCAAGACAACTGTTCACACGATAGTATTATGTATGCTTTTATCCTTTCTCTTAAATTATGTATTCCGTATACAATTTTATACAGCATGTCTAACTATAAGACCACCATGCGCATGATAGCCTAGGGCTAAGCGCGAATACCGATAATACCTTTCTATTCAGTCCCAGTTCTCATCATCTATTACAAGCACATCTTTATAACCACAGTGTCGGTCCTTAATCATATTCTTATATCCAAACACATACTGTTTTTTCATTTTACGTTGCAAATTAAAATGCATTGTCATCGATGCGCATTATAGCTCAGGATTAGTACGCATAATATGTTTATTCATATAAACGATCATTAACCAATTATATCAACTCTGGTGTGGTTCCTATTACCTACTCTAAAACTAAATAAAAATGACGTTTCACTCCGACGAAGGGCCGTCGCTCAAAACGTCAGTTTCTCTAAATTTAAAATCCGGCAGTTTCCCAATCCTTTTGGTTATCTGCAAGCCGTTCTATACTGTGGACGCAGCTTACTGCTTTTATATAAAGTTGGCTTTCTTTTTCACATGGGGATAGAAGATTACTTTCTAAACTCGTTACGCCAAACCATATTTTCCGACTTTGATTATTTTCCTTCCAACAGCTATGACTTTTCCATTGTTAGTTGTTATGCAAAGTCCATACGGGAGTTGAAAGGCATTAGTGCGCTGACTTAATCATTCACTTATGATACACATATGATATTGATACACAAGTATCAAGATCGAAGGATACCCTTCAACTTTATTCCAGAAGGAAGCAACCCTTTTGTATTTTAATTTGTCTAACATCAGAGTATTTTACTGTGAGTAACACCAGAGAAACTATTGAGAAGCTGGGGAAGGGTTTGGTTTCTTCGCAACAAAAAAAAAAGTCATCGAATTATAGTACTAACAAGGAAGAAAGTATTACAGTAACTATAAAAATTACGCTCAAAGTCACAATCACAGTCACAATCGTAACCATTGATATTTTAGTATATTTTGCGAAAAATACTAAATTAGAAATTATTCATGTTCTTGTTCTCTTTCTTCAGGTTGTCAAAATTATGGTTCCACTTCTCAAATTTTATTTTCATGATGATATCCTTACAAATTCATTGATAATAGACAACGAGGCATCATACTGTCTTTAAACTTCCTATATCGTTTCATTTATATTTTTACCTCCAATTGAGTTATTCCTCCTTTTTCCGGTTTTTTTTGGAGGAAGAAGTGCCATTAAACTTTCAATTTTTTTTTCAATTTTTTCTTAACTTTTGCTACTTGTCCGTTCCGCGGCAGCAGACTCTTTGCCATATCTTCTTGAATGTGTCAAAATAAAAGGTAAGTGCCGATTACACAAAATGCCTTGGAAACAATTCTATTTCAGAATCATCCTCAGGGTAATATGAAACGATAAATTCACAATTAACCTACACTGCTGAAGTCAGCTGAAAAAATTGACTCGAGCGGGATTTGAACTCGCACCTTTAGGAATCCGGTCCGCCGCTCTACCGGTTGAACTATCGAGTCTACAGGGATAGATGTCGCGAGAATATCTCGTGCACTTAAGTTGGATAATAACTCGCCTCCAATCCCTGTAGACTCGATAGCTCAACAGG
>JBAHVQ010213542.1:0-11814 GCA_036872915.1 Nanipora kamurai
GCTTGACGAACGTCCTCTGTTGTTCTGATATTTACCAAGCTCCCACATGAGCAGGCTTTCTGCTCTGTGTTTAAATAGTGAACATGGTTGTTCTTATTAACTCCTTCCTGTCCCTATAGGTCCTCAGTGACCTATGGAGACTTTAGTATTTTACGCTGGCTAACTCCAGATGATTTTACTCGTGAACAGGAAAGTCCTCGAACAGGAAAAAGTTAACAAGGGTTTAAAACCTATCTCCTTAACTCCTGCCTGTCCGTATAGGTCCTCAGTGACCTATGGAGACTTCAGTATTTAACTCTGGCTAACGTCAGACGATTTTACTCGTCTAGGGGAAAGTCCTCAGACAGCAAAGAGTTAATGACCTTTTTCTTTCTATTCCAACGGCCGTGAACAACCATTGTTCCTCAACAAATATATTTTCGTCCCCAGCCCCAGAAGATCTGGAGACACAGAATGCGGAAGTCCTAAATTTCAAGACATTTGGGAATCTTGGTTTGGCAAAGTCAAAGGGTTTGCAGACCAGGTAATCCTGGCATTACTGATATTTGTGTCCGAAGAAGATGGCCAAACTTTTGTAATGTTCAAATACATCTTGTACGTATAAGTTAGTAATTTCGTAAGCTTTCATTTGATGTATATTTCATGTTTTTCCGTTTTGTGTGACCTTTTAAAAAGTGCCAAACTTTCGCGCCAACCCATGATAAAATTTGGAGAATCATACAAACCAACTGGTTTTCCTCAACGGCCGTACACACGATCAAGTTTTCTGGTTCAAAAGCTGGTCGAACCAGCAAACTTGACAGCTATAAATTTGTCAATATGTGCCGTGCACACCAACAAATATAACTTGCCAAGGAAAACCTGGTCTCATCTCAGCTAGGTTATGCGATGTATCTGTCATATAATTTCATACCGAGTTACGGCGTGGACTGACAGGTCGAATTTAAGTCCAACTTAAAGTCATTTTCCACTTCAGCAAAATTTTTGGCCGAACAATACCGTATGAGAAATTCTAAGAAGGAACATTTTCACCTTCAATATCCACCAACTTTTTGACCGCAAGAATATTCAAACACGGATAAACAAAGATAGCTTCTTTTAGTTGAAAAACTTTCCCATCAGTTCGTCTTTGTAGAAGATGAAAAACTACTGTTAGAGCTAACATATAGTTCAGTTGGGTTACTGTCATTCGAAGGTAGCGGCTAGTGAATGTGTGATGTTGACATGACAAACTTTATAGATGTTACTGACGGCAATCCTGATTTTGCTCATCAGGAAGACACAAACTTGTTGCTTGCGAGAGTGGCTGACTGTCTGCCATTTTAAACAGAAACATCAGATTTTCCACTGTTTTTTTCCTGTTCTTTTCATAAAATTCCGTCGTCTACCAACCATCGTTACGGAATTCTACGACTGTGAATTCAGTGATTGGCTTAATTTAATTTACTAACCTATTTGCTTCTCAGTACATCATACTGTATATATCTGTATTATAGTATAATAAATGTGATTTCATAAAATGGGAATACATTTTAGCCTTTAAATAATTGACATTATGAATACTAACCTCATACAAATCTGTTATAACTTGGACAATGCTCTCCAAAATTAACGCTGTGTAAGTCACATCAACCGGTTCAAATCCCGTCGCATTTTGCGTTAAATTAACAAGTTCTTCACCGACATCAACTGGTGTCTTTTCACCCTTTAGTATCGACTAAAAACAGAAATGTCAAAACATGTTTTACTAGAAGACATTACCTTATGATGATTGAAATAGACCACTGACACTAAGAAATCATCAGACCTCGGTCATCTTTAAACAACAGATATAGAATCATGCATAACCTATGAATCCGCGTACAGACTGATGTTTCAAGTAAATCCTAGTACGCAAGGGTTCGACTTTAAACCGTTTTATCGGATGCAACTTACCGGACCTGACAAAACGCTTCGTGTGTATTGTCAAATGACAAAGCGATTGTCAGATGAAGGGCGAACCTGTTCTACTTCAGTTGTCGAACTTGGAAGAACATAATATACTCACCAACAACGAACCAATCAACACGCGTTTGTTTTAGGAAGTCTCGTGGGAATTTTTGGAAATGTCAAATCGTTTGTGGAACGTTTGTCAGATCACATTTTTACCGAACTATGTCAAATGGCAATGTCAGACCAACAAAGTCTTCTGCTGTACTAGGTTTAATAGTTTAGTTCAGATCTTCAAAGCTTGTATTGTATAAGAAAAATAGATAAAGTAGCTAGTCTCGTGACCACGAAAATTTTTTCTATCCGTGAAAAAAACACTATTAGAAGTAAGTTCTTCGCCCAAACCACAATAAACCAGCATAGGTTCCAGGTGATGTGACCGCAAGCAAAAGGCCTGGAACTAGCAACACAATAAAAATCCAATTTCATATCTTTAATCAGTTGTAACATTCTGTGTATTTTGTGAAACCGTTTGAAACTTTGTGTCAGTCTGCTATAGCTCATGAGATATTAACAAACAAATTAGAAATGGATTTCTAGTTGACCGCTAGTCCCAGTCCACTTTCGTGTTTCCATATCACCTGGTAGTTTTAATGAACTTCATGCCAAGTTTTTGAAGAAATAAGGACGGTTTAGTAGGATAGAAGTATGTTTTGGCGTCGTCCATTTGATGCTGTGTTAAGTCTTTTTTGTCTCGTGCCCACGGTCCAGTGTCCACGCATGCGCATGAGGTTTGGCGAGAGGTTCCCCAGTTGTAAGAGCAATGTACCTGATTTTTGAAATTCTACGAATTTAAGATGGAACATTTGAGTCGTATCCATTCAAATCTGCGTCAAATGTTGGCTATCCAAAAAAAATTTACAGAGGCCCACCATAAAATTCCCTCCCCCACCTTAAGGTGTGTTTACACACTGCGATTAATCAGGCCGATTTCTGGTTCAGATCCATGGTAATTAATAAAAACCAGGAAAATCTGAGTCCACGAAGCACTCTGGTGGAGTTTTCTGAACTTAACATGCTTCTAAGCCAAACATCGGTTCGACTAATAGCAGGGTGTAAGCGTACCTTTTCTAGAACTGTCCAAATTACGCCACAGCCTAGGTGTTATAAGGTGGTGTAGTACTTGGTATATGGGAGTTCAGGAGTGTGAAATTGATCAAAAAGCTCTGACCTAGAGCTTAGAAAACAAGTATGAGTTGGTGTGGAACGTTTTCAAATGAAATACAATGAATATACCATTGTGTCGAACATACCTGGAGGAGATCTGATAATTCTTGCGTTATACTCGAATCATTGAACGTCTTATAATCGCAGCCATAGGTTACTGGTTCATCCCAGTAAGGAACCTTGCACATGTTGTCATTGCAATAACAATACCGGGTCGCTCGAAAATAATCCTCAACAAATTCAGCAAATGGTGAGGACAGACTTCCATATGGACAGTCAGTTACACTAGTAGACTGGGCATCTGCAGCGCCCCAGGAAAACACGCCTTGGATTAGGTTTTCGCCAGTTGTTTCTGCTTGGCAACGTCCTTTCAGATAATCAAAATATGTATCAAACGAGTAAAGTATATCAAATTACTTATTAACAGTTCACGTTGTAAACAAAAACAAATGGTTACCGAATTTGGAAGCCGTAACTGGATTTTCTCAGCTCCAGTAGTACTTATCAGCTAATTAGCTGAACCCGGTTCCATGGTGGCACGTCGCCACACTTCCCATTCTGTGGCGATGTCCCTGGTAAAAGATACTACACAGACACTTACCGTATGTGTTGTTGGTGACTGTGGAAAATACTCCAGGAAATCCAGAATTAGATCTTAAGGCCGCTACTTTTATCTCATAGTCTTTACCTGGAGCAAGAGAACTGAGTTGTATGGAGGTTTTCCCTCTACTTGTTTGATTCAGTGTGAAAGTTTCTCTGCTCCCCTTTAATCTATACAACACTCCAGTTGCCAAAGTGGGCTCATCTGAAAACTCAGTGGCCTCAAATCCAATTAAAATACGACTTGAAAGGCGAGAGTTAAATCTGATATTCTTTGGCGGTGGTGGTATTCTCTCTGGTCTATAGTAATCTGCAAGATGACAAAATTATACAGATACTGTGATGCTACAGTACTTGCTTAAAATTTTCTATTTTTTTCTCAGAACATATCTGATACTATTATTACGGCATATATAATCACACAATAGAGAAGTTCAGCATTGTGCCCGTGGCAAACGGCAGTCGACCACTCCAGAAATTTCGAGAAGACTGGATCCAGGACTGACATGGTAAGCGTTCTGGGATATTTTGGGTTGACAAATCTTCAAAATAAAGTCCATGTTTGCGTCGTGTTTTCAGTAAAGCTGATTGTTTCCTGCATTTAAAATGCCTCAATGTTAATTGCTTCGAATCGCACTCTCGTAAGATAGGATACGGTTTTACACGCTAAACAAACCTCTCGATAAGTTCCGGTTTTCTGCCACTGGTTTTTGCCTTTCTACATAACAGCCATCTTCTCGGCTGGGGAACAGTGTATTCTTCCGGCTTAACCAGTGGATGCGTTACTCCTTATACATCATCTTCCAGTAAAACTTTCCTCGGGCTTGAGTAACATTTTCGCACAGAAGTTGCCATTTTAAATTTCCCGAGTCCACCCAAATAATCGCAGAAACGCTTGCAAAGCAGCATTCGTGCTCAGGCTAACCGAAGTTTCTGGAGCGGTCAACGGTGAATTTAAAATGTGGCCACGACTTTTCTCGCCATCGGCGTTTGCCGTTCCCAAGTGATAGAGAACATCTTGCCATCAATGAGAGAGCTCTATTCTAGTTTGCTTCATGATACATTGGATGCTTTGAGAATATGTCACTTGTCACACGGCAGAAAACAAAGGTTTTTCTCCCATTATGAAACCTTTAAAAATACTGTACTGTAAACTCAGAGGCTTGTACGAGCTCGATAAAGTATGTTCAGACTTACGCCGCAATGATTTCTTTAAAATACAACATCCAAGCTTATCACCAGTTTAACATATTTTTTACTTGCGTCCGCAACTATTCGTTAGTGTCAGTTTTCCGCGCAATATGTAATGCATACAATGTTCTGTAACAGCAAACGTGACTTACATCTGTTCGGCCTCGTCGAATTACTGAACCAATGGCTATCGAAACAATTCACTTGTACGGGAGGCCATGTGAAGTTAGCTCTTTGCTTCTGAAGGCGAGTTAAAGCCGTGTGACAATTGGACGTCCTGTTCGTGATTCGGCGGCATAGATCTTGGGTGACGGTTTGCGCATTCATGGGACATACGGGTAAGTGAAGGTGGCACAAGAGAAGCGCCAAATTATTGGCACAGTCCCGAAATACTTGATCTCTTTCCCACCACAACGAACTTAACAAAGGCAAGTACTCGCTTAACTCGTAGAGGGCTTCATCTGTCGATGCGTGGTTGAAATAATTCTTCTGGCTATCCGAGAGGGGTAATGAAGTGAAGAAATATTCATAACGAACCTCACTTGGAACAAGGACGCTTTTACAAATAAGATTGGGCGTGATTGGTTGGCACTGTTGTACAGACCTGTAAGATCGACCTGTAAGATATGGACCTAAGAAAGGGAAACAAGATTGAGGACATCACTGGATCTTAGTTAGTCCATCAGTATTTTGAAGAACAATCTTTTCTACCTGCGACTATAACGAATTTTTTTTTCAAACACGGGGTGCAAGTTCTTAATCATACAATATGGGCGAAAACTTTGTCATTACCTTTTAACCAATTCATTCATAATTCATAAAGGAAAACAAACAAAAGATAATGTTTAATCAATACTGTAAATTCGAATACAGGATCGTCCCAATTCACATGCTACTTTTCCTTCGACTTTTTCTGCTCTAATGCTTCGTATCCCGAAAATAGTTCGTAAACATAACCTTCAGATGCATTCCTTGGAATTGTACAGTGTTCCCGCCCAAACTGTATGGGAATTTACTACGGCTGGCCTTGTAAATCTTCACACAGTTCTGCCGCTCATACTGTATATATTGCTACTAAAACTCGTTCACAATTCATAAGGGAAATTCAAAAGAAATTAATATTTAATCAGTGTCTGTTGACCTCGGTACAGAAACAATTCTTAAAACGTCAGAGCTGTCTGCTCGCATTTTACCATAACATTAATTTCTTTCTATTTGTTCCATCCTTCGTAAACTTTTTGTAGTCAGCCAAAGATGATTAAGAACATCTTTCAGATATAATTCACAAAATACGTCTTCATTTTGTAAATAGGAGCGACAAAGAACCAACCAATAACGGACACAGTAGACAACCCAATAAAAAATTTACACTTACCTTCAGGTACAGGCAATCTTTGGACGGGAGGAAATAAATCTTAAAAAATATAAAATCATTTAACCTAGAAAAGCTATACAGTTTTAGTTCTCTGGCCCTATTAGAGTTATATTTATTTTGATCATTTAACTTTCCACCCGCACGTGGTCTATTAGATTTTGAATGTGTTACATTTTGGTATATGTAGTCGAAAAAAATCAAGTTGCCTTTCATGTCGAGAAGCCTCTCTCGATCTTTTATGAACATGTCACTCAGAATCGCCTACTTCGTGGATTGACGCAAAAGACCTTAGAAATAATTGGTAGCTGAAAGGTTAATTACATACTCACTAACAAACTCACTAACGTACTCACTCACATTTTTGGCAATCCATTCAACTAAATAATCTGCTTGTACAAACAAGACCCTCTATCCTCTCCAGACGTTTCAGCAGCGAACCGCTGAAAGCCATGTAATGCTTGCGGGCGGAAGTAAAGAAATCGATAAAAAAATTACAGAAACCTCTTCCTACTTTCGGTTCCAACACGGGGACAATCGGGGTTACACGTATTAAGGAAAATTGTATTGTAGTAAGTGTTTTATATGGCACACTTTGGAAAAGAAAGATAACTGAACAAACAGATATCGTTCTTTTGGGTCAGATATCGATCGACAGAAGGCATATGTTTCCTTCAATATATCATTACAGGAAGGAGCACAAGATCAATTACCGTAGCTTACCGTAACAAGAATCTTCGTTTTGAAATTTATCGCACTTCACTTCAGCAGGCCAATGAAACTTCGAGCGATCAATTGCGTACGAACAAGCCTTGTAAATTCGGTCACAGCTCGATCGGCATGGTAGCTGCCGGGCATTGATTTCAGGGTTGAAGCGAGGCAGATGGACTGAGCACGTGAATTGAGTTAAATGTTGGGAACAAAGCGTGTATACCAAAGGAAAGAATTTGTACATTCTCGATTTGGCATCATTGATTGATTTATCACCAAAAGAATTAGGAAGAAGGGTTCGATCGTAATAATTACGGCAAACATCAACTGTACTCGGGATATCGTGGATAGTTGTGCCGTGGATATCTAAAGAATGAATAGGAAAAAGTGCTCATGATTAAGTCTGTAACTCTAAAACATCCAATTCCCACGGAGTCGTCAGCTGATGCCCAGCCAATCTCGTTCCCTGAGCCGCCGCCAATGGACAATATATTCATAGGGATCATATATCCACTAGAGAGAGAGCATTGTACCGCGGGTAACAAATCAGAAGGCCGCCATCTTGGATAAACTGGAAGACAAACCATTTCACTTTTGTGCGTTGTTTTTTTCTTTTTTTATAACAAGAATACAAAACAATTGAAGAAATAAGTGGCATTTTCTTTTCAATACATAAACCGTTCTTAATTTCGGCGAATTTGACATTTTTTAACAAATTATATGGTATCTTTGAGTAAATTCGCGAACAAGGATTATGGGTAAACTAGTGATCGTGAATTCTCGAACGGGCGGTAAAGGTCCTGAAGACAATCAATTTGTCCCCGAATTTTCTCAAAAGTGCGGAGTTCAACTTATTATCAATTTTCGGTCCCCATGCCCTCTCTAGTTTATATATCATCTCTATGCATATATTCACGATACTAAGTTCCCAGTGAAATGTGGGTAGTTCGAGTCTCCACAGAGGATAAATTTGTGTAACTCGGCCAAAATTAAAATTTCAAATTGAGCGCTAAACTGCTCTACGGAACATTACGTACCGATTTCAGTTATGTCACGGAATTATCCGCCATTCCGAAGTTGCGCCGGAGAACTGGTAAGAACCAGGTTTTACGTGCATCGTGGAACTGTTTGTAGGGACGCTAACGGAAGACTCGTCCCTAAAAACAGTCCCATAATGCAGCGGCAGCTATGTGGTAACCAGGCTTCTAGCCCAACTTCGGAAAGGTCAACAGTATGAAGAATCCCGCAATAGGCAAGTTTTTACGGCACCTTCAACGCGCGAATGGGTGTGATTCTCGCGGGATTTTTGATAGAAATAATATTCCTATCAAAACTCTCGCGAGAACCACGCGCATTCGCGCAGGAAAGTGGAGTAAATTCTTGCTTTTTACGGAATTCTTGATACGTCTATTTAGAATGCTGTCTAATTTAATAACCTCCAGTAATCGCCTTAGTTGCGCAGTCAGTCATATACTTACAATCGAGCTTTTCAAAAACTCCGGGTACTCTTGACATGAGTCCAGCAACAAATACTTCGTAATGTTTATCAAGTGATAAATCTGCTATCAGCGCAGAGGTATTTCCTTGTTGGACATGAACGTGGCCGTAAGTCGCTTTAGAATTGGCAAGTTTGTACAAGACTTCAAATCCGCAGGAAGCCAATTCTTTGCGAAAACTAGGAGGATATAATTTCCAAGTGAAATTCGCTACGCCAGAATTCACAGCCGTGTACCTGACAGAAGGTGGTGGAGGAGGTATCAGTAGATTGAACTTTTTCATATCATATCTACCTGCAGGAAAAAAGGTAAATTAAACCATAAGAACATAACAGGAAGTTTTCTCTTTAACCTAAAACAATGCCGTGGTCACGGTTTCCCGGGCTACCCTATCGACCAATCCAGAGTGGTTTGTGAGTTACAAGGGCAAGCTATGATTGGTTGTTTCATTCTGTAAACTTTCATCCAATGACAGCTCAGTTAGGTTACCTAGAACCCAGTCTTTCTAGGGTTTCTACAGCGCTCAATTCTTCCAGTCAGTCTAATATTTTCAGTTGAGTCACTGCTTGTATCTTCATTGTTGTTCGTATGTTTGTTTTAGCATCGAGTTTCTTTGCTTAGTACAACTTATGACATGAAACTTAGGTATTTCTGATCAAGAGTGCATTCCAGGTGGTCTGGAAACACGAAAATGGACTGGAACTAGTTGTCAAGTAGAACTCCATGTTCAATTTTGAATTAGTTAATATCTCATGAACTGCTGAAAATTCTATTCTTAAATTCGTAATGGAAATACCTTTCCCTTTACTGAATACTAACACGAAGTTTCAAATAGTTTAACAAAATATACAGAACGTTGTAATTGATTAAAGATACGAAACTGGATTTCTATTTATGCTTCAAGTCCCAGGCCTTTTGGTTGTGGTCAGATCACGCGGTTACAAGGGGAGAAAGAGAGAAAGGTTGATTAAGTGATAATTAAATTAACACATCAGTGATCCATGAAATAATTTTTGTGGGAATGTCACATCCATCAATGACTAGTATGAGCTGTAGCTAAGAAAAAAATTGAAATCCGTTGTGCTGGTTGTTTCTTTTTAAAAAAAATACAACAATACTCCACTTTTTTCGATCCATTAACCGATCTTTTTAGCGCCATTAAATCAATGAAACCATTTTTCCTTTGGCCTCATGACCTAAAATGTTTCCGTGTTGCGTTTGAGGTAAACGGAAGCCATCCCGAATGTCTGTTGCACGGCGACGAACCATTCTGAAAAATGACTTTCAACGTCATTCTTCTAAACCACGTATAAAACATAATCCGAAAATTAACATCTTGAAACTTGAGATACAAGTTAAAACAAGACGAAATTTATATTTACTATACTTACGAGAACAATTAGCAGTTGATGGAAGCAAGTCACAGTTTCTGAGTTGTACTGGTGGCCAACTGATGAAATAACCCAGTCTTCTAGCAGCTGTAACACTATTCCCGCAATAATTATTTCGTATGGTAAAATCGAATGTTCTTTTGCAATCAGATTCCGTTAGGCCAACGTCTTTGCCGCATCTCGGTAGGTGAAGGGTGCACAATGTAGCAATAATGAACTGGATACACGTTGTGCTATTGTAGTTTCTATTTGACGCCAACACCATTATTACCTTGACGTGCTTACTGAGTTCGTAAATGGCTTGTTCTTGAGAAGTGTGGTTGAAATAGTTCGTGAATTTTTTATTTACTGCAGAAAAGTATGGTTGATCGATATTTTCGTTGATCCTCACGATGGAACAGATCGATTGCTCGTTGGTCTCAGTGCATTTTCCAGGTTCGATATCTAAATGGGAAAAGAAAACAAAAATATAAGACACCGTATGAGTAAAAAAAGAAACCATATATCTCTCTCATCTTGTTTTGTTCAGGGTAATATGAAACGATAAATTCACATTTAACCATTTGTTTTGTTTACACATAACCAAAAGGGTTGGGAAACTGCCGGAACGTAGGTGTAGAGAACCTGACGTTTCGAACGAAGGCCCTTCGTCGGAGTGAAATACATAGACCTCTTCCATAATGAATACCAAAATAATATTCTTTCAAAATCCAGAACCTGCCGACAACTTGAAAAAATAAAGGAAGAAACAAACACCGAAGAATAGTGTCATCTTGATAACTCAAGATATGAGCTAAAATCAAGAGAATTACAACGAAATTGTATTTCATTGTAATTATATTTCATTGTAATTCTCTCGATTTTAGCTCATATCTTGAGTTATCAAGATGACACTATTGTTCGGAGTTTGTTTCTTTCTTTATAATATTCTATTATGTGCATCTTGACAAGCTTATCTGGCCTTGTTTGTGTGTCTGCAATTCAAAAGAATCTTTGCTTCCTTACGAGGCTAGTTTAAGGCTAATTTAAATGCACATTTCACTGAAACGCACCAAGCCATCTTAAACAATTCTTACCAGCGTTTCCTCTGGCTTTGGAAAGATTGCGAGGTCCTAGATATTAAAGACAAAAAAACGAAAACACGATTATTCGTGAGATAGTTTGAAACCGAACACGATCGCCCAGCAAACGGTTAGGAAACTGGATTTCTTTTTTTTCCAGAGGACAGATCTGCATTAAGTAGATAGTCAAAAGGTTTGAGAAACTGCCGGAACGTAAGAATGCTTAAACTGACGTTTCCAGCGAAGGCCCTTTAACATTCCCGCTCAGACTCCCCGAATCTAACTTGGCTGGTCACGTTTATTCTGCGGCGCATGTGCAATAGTAGGACAAAAGTAACCAGCCAAGTCAAGTGCATTATCACACGAACTGAATTGGGTTGCAACCAGCAGAGACAAACATTAGCCAAATTTATCTGTCTAACCCCAATGTTTCTCGCTGGTTTTGTATGTCATCTTCGTTAATGCTGGTTAGTAGCTTCTGTTTATTTTAAATGATAAAGTTGAGGTTGTAACATTACCCGTCTCCGTTCTCGCTTGTTTATGATCCCTATTCTGAGAATCCCAACGACAGAGGTGCGATGCATCTCGATGTTTTATTTGGTCCCAAAAGGAGAATTAATTATTATTATTGGACGAAGTATAGCAAAATATCGTGATTTGTAAGTGGCAAGCAGATCAATTTGGTCATGGTCATGACATAAAAAATAGTCTCAGAAAGTGTATCTACGAATGTTGAATGTTCGTTTTTATTAAACCACATCATACATACATACATACATACATACATACATACATACATACATACATACATACATACATACATACATACATACATA
>JBAHVQ010213563.1:0-11812 GCA_036872915.1 Nanipora kamurai
TCATTCATTCACCCGTAAACTATCTGTTATAATTAGCTAGGGGATTTGAAAGTCAAAAATATGAGATCTACGCACTTCCATTCACGTTTCAGATAATAATACAATAGTATTATTAGAGTAATAGTATTGTCAGAGGAGTGTAGTTTTTCAGTTCTGCTCTACGCTTGTCTACAAGCAAAGATTTTTACTTACGATTGTCATATAGGACTTGCCTACGCTATCCCTTTGAAATGAATTGCACCGTGTAATACCCGTATGATTTGCTTAAGACGCAGGTATTCGACGCACAAAAGTCGGATGATTGTTAAATTGGATAAATTTGAATTGGATAAAGTTGAATTGGAGACGACTAGCCGACGTTCGTCAAGCCCGTTCTCTCAGAAAAACGATTTCTGAGCCCTAGACGAGAATCAAACGCTCAACCTTCTGATGGCCGGTGAGACGCTCTAATCATTGAGCTACCACGACTCAGATGGCGCGCTAAGGTGCAGGTTCCTCATATGTACTTCCTAAGCGGAAGTCAAGATACGATAATAATGATGGAAATACTTAAAGTTGAACACGAGCTAGTCGTCTGAGATTTACCAAGCTCCCACAACTAAAGTTCGTGTTCAACTTTAAGCATTTACATCACTATCATATCGTGACTTCCGCTTAGGAAGTACATGTGACGAACCTACACTCTAGCTCAGCATCTGAGTCGTGGTAGCTCAATGATTAGAGCGTCTCACCGGTCATCAGAAGGTTTCGGGTTTGATATCCGCTCAGAAATCGTTTTTCCGAGAGAACGAGCTTGACGAACGTCCACTAGTGGTCTGACATTTACCGAGCTCCCACACGAACTAAAGTTCGTGTTCAAGTTTAAGTAAAGTTTAGAACTTGAACTAGCATTTGAGCTGGAACTCCAGCACAGGCTCTGCATCAAGGGTTGTTGCGAGCGATTCTTAAATATATGGCACATTTTTTCGAAGGGTCACTTTCATTTCACTAAAGAGATGAATAAACATGCGTTGTTTCCACGATATTTTGAAATTATTACCTACGGCTAGATTTTTTAAAATGTTACTTCCTATCTTTACAAAATGCGTTAAAATAAACACGAAACTCAGATTTTAAGGAGACTAAAGTCTAAATTTAATATTTGACTTCACCTATTATTCAAGGAGAACCTTAAACGACTTCGGAAATTTTCTCCTGTATGTCGGAGAAAGTTGAAAAGACGGCAGAAAAAAACCTTACTCAGCAACAAACCGTTGCTGAGTAAGTACGCCCGAATCAAAATTCCATCAGGAAGATGATTAAAATGAAAAAACATTTAAACCGAACATTGTGGTCAAGTATTCGGGATGTCGGGCGAAAGGAATTAAACCTAGTTTAGTTATCTTAAATTTTCAAGATTCTCGTCAAATTCAGCATTCGATCACAGTCGAACTTATTAGTTCTCAGTGGAAAACAAAGATGGACTGCAAATCGATGTGTCGATAGATTTAGAGGATAAATCCTAGACATTGAAATTGCGTTTTTCATATATTTACTATGACCTGGTGGAAATACAGTGATAACCCTCTGAATTTCTTGGTTCGCGAGACAAATTGCCTGTCCATATAAATATGCATAAAAAACATCGGCACCTCACGGTTACAAATCCACAAATTAATTCATAACCATGCCCTAAATTAAGTTTTACCAACTTCTGACAAAAAAAATTAACCGAACACAGCATACACTTTACGGAAAGAAATTGCCTGAAGTTCCTCGTACCATGACTTTGACTTTAATTTTTTGTTTCGTCATGCGTTTAACGTTGGTCTTTAAAAACATCTAATCAAATAGCACAACATTAAATTACGAACACATGATCCAGAGCATGATACCGAGACTAACCTCCAGCACCAGGATGACTTGAAAAACGTTTTCCAAGGATTCAAACTGCTTTGAATTTTTTGATAATCTTTTGTTGTGTTACAAATCCATGTGGTAAAGGTTTTCAAACATAGTATGTTAAAAATACTGGTGTCGCTTATTTTGAGATCAACATTTTTGAGGGTTGCGTTGGAGAAAAGGATTTCTCCAAGACCAACTTCAAGGCCTTGGTATATCAATCCAACAGTAAGTGATGTTCACCAATGGCTATTAGCAAATAAACCAACATTAAATATGGTGAAATGAACATACGCTAATCGGGTCACGAGAAAGACGATCGCAGTTCAGCGAACAGCCGCAGTTGTTGTTAATCGGCCCACACAGCATAGATTATGTCTCGTCAACAAAAACCTTGGGTGTTATCGTTGACGAATGCATAACCTGGAGAAAAAAGATTGTTCACGTGGTTAACAAGGCCTCTCTCTATATGAGTAGGTCAAAAGACTACGTCGAATAGAACTACTACTACCATCCAAGATGCTCTTGTTGTACCAAACTTTGATTACATGCCTTGGCGTACGACAACTGCGCCAACTATCTTCGAGACAAATTACAGAAATTACAAAACAAGGAAGGTCGTAGAGAAAATCTTGGTTTGGTAACTTTACAAGGTAGAAGAGCGAACCAAATGAGGAAGTTAATGAAATCTGTTATGCCCGGAGAACAAAGTGACAATGACCTCGACGAATTATTCACCATATACAAATTATATACAATAGAGAAGTAATAACAAAGTTCTTCGTTATTCGAGTTTTTTAGTTCCCCTCGAAAAACAAATTTTAGATATTTTATATCGTTATAAGTAAGTTAAAAACTTTAAAAAGGTTTATGTTAGACAAGGCATCATAGTAATTTTAAAAATATCCTTTATGTGACATCTAAAAAACGAGTAGGAGTGTTTTATCTGATATAAAACACGAGACGACAGCCGAGTGTTTTGGATAACGGTAAAACACGAACTACAGTTTTTTGAATGGCTTCAAAAACAAACCCCTCAACACGCGCAACAAGGAAGTTTGAAAATTAATGTTTTCTAAGCCGAGAAAATTCGACAAGAAAAAAGAGCGTATCTTTATCACATATAAAGATACGGTATGGTCATGGTTTTCCTTTGTGTTTTCCTCATGAATTATTAATGAGTTTTTGAATGTAACTAATTAAATTACATGGCTTCTTTTAAGTACTAAATATTGTTAACCTCTTTAGTTGTAAAGCACGGCCCTGTGAAAAACAATCATTTTTCTTTCTGAATTTTCTTAAACTACAGATAAAATTCGCGGGTTGCTTACGTGTTTATGATCTTTGGAGTCTCCTGAAACTGACTATATGAGTCAAACTTGCATTGAAGTTCATCTTCACATATTTTTAAAGCTAAAGTTGGTGATTATTTTACGGTTTCTGAAAGTGTAGCTTGGAGAAAAGAAAACAACTGGTAACCAGTTTCCGGAAATGACGTCAAAGAGGGAACACGCGAATACATTGTGTAAGGAATTTAATATCGAAATACCAACGAAATAAGTGAATTGAAAGAATTTTTTCGAATCAAGATCGTCAAATGCGAAGAAAAACAAGTGAAATACACTCTAGGATAATCTGTTCCTTCTCCCGTGTCGATAATGGCCAAAAAAGCATCGAATTCGGGCTGCGAGCAAACTAGACTAAATCTGCAAGATTTGGCCCCTAAATGGGCTGCTATATCAGGGCTGTCCTTAAATTCGGAAAACTATAAAAAAGCAATTGCCATTTTGCGTGATAGGTTTGGTAATGAGCAAGTCTTAATATGTGCTCATATGGAATCTTTATTAAAAATTGATAGGATTAAGTCAGTCAGTGGCATTAAGGAATTAAGAGCGCTTCATACATATGTAGAAAATTGCATTAGGAATTTGCGATCGCTCAAGCTTGATACTAGTGGGTATGGGTCCCTTCTTATTCCAATACTTAAAGATAGGTTCCCAGATGAAATAAACATGATTATTTCACGACAGTTCGGGGGACAGGTGTGGAGTTTCGATAAAGTAATGGAGTACTTTGCGGGCGAGCTTAGAGCTCCGGAGAATTGCAATCCCACCGAAGGTAGTAAGCATGACTCACTTAGAAAAAGGGATACATACACAACCAGTGGATTGTTAAGTCAGAATGGTAGACCCCCTTGCGTGTATTGTAATGATGAAGGCCATTATTAGTCTAAGTGTACCAAGGTTACTAACCACCAAGCTAGGAATGCTATTTTGCGTAGAAATGGGAGATGTTTTATGTCTTGAGACGGGGCATGTAGCTAAATTGTGTAAATCTACCTATCAGTGTAAGAGATGCAAAAAAAGGTAAACAAACGTTCGGAAAAGAACAATTCTGAAACCAATAAGGGAAACGAGCGCAATAACAATAATGACAATAATGGTTTTGTTGGTCACACAGGTGGTGAAAATAAGGGAATGTTATTGCAAACAGCCATAGCTAACATATGCCCAGAAGATAGCACTGTGACTAAGAATTGCACAAGGATTTTGTTCGACAGTGGTAGCCAACGCTCCTATATATCAACAAAGGTTAGGAACAGGTTGCAATTAAAAACTTTGAGGAAAGAAAAAGTAATAATTAAGACGTTTGGGCAAGCAGATGACAGTGAAGTACAAGAGCTTGATGTGGTGCAGATAAATGTTAAGCATAAGTTTAAAAATAGGTTTACTTTGATTGAAGCACTGTGTGTTCCCACTATATGCAGTCCACTAACTAATCAACACATAAACAGCACAAGAAATATTGAGGAATTCAAGAACCTAGAATTTGATAACAACATTAATGATTCCTCAACTCTGCAAGTAGGCCTCTTAGCTGGTATCAACTTTTACCATGCATTCATGACTGGAAAGATCATTAGAAGTAAGGAAGGACCTACTGCATGTGGAACTACATTAAGGTGGGTTATCAGTGGACGACTAGGTACAGCTTCACCTGATTTGCACTGTTTTGAAACTCATTTGTTGCGCACAATTGTCGAAAAGGTTGATTCACCAGATATCTTGAGGCATGAGCTGGATAAATTTTGGACAGCTGAAAGTATAAGTTCAGACACGGATCAAGTAGTGAGTGATTTTAAGAATAACATTGTGCATGATGGAACAAGATATGTGACAAGGTTGCCCTTTAAGCCTGATCACAAGCCATTGTATGATAATTTTACAATAAGTGAAGCACGTTTACGGTCATTAAAAGGAAGGTTAGTTTCAAGAGAAATTCTGACTGACTATGACGAAATTTTTAAGGACTACGAACGAAAAGGTATTATTGAGAAGGTCCCACCTAGTGAGATTGTTAAAGATGTAGGTCAGGTGCATTATCTCCACACAGACCTGTAGTACGGAAAGACAAAGAGACAACTAAAATCCGTGCGGTATTTGATGCTTCCTGTAAAGTGAATGACCCCTCACTTAATGAATGCTTGTTTTCGGAACCGAACCTCATTGCCAAATTTTTGATATCCTTCCAAGGTTCAGGCTGAATAAGATAGGGATTTTAGCAGACATCAAGCAAGCGTTCTTGAATGTTGCCATGTTGAATGATGCCAACACAGAAAATTTTTGCCCTTGCTGTGGTACGATCTCAACTCCAATGATACCATAATTTATAAAATCGTAAATTTATAAATGGATTGACAAGTAGTTCTTTTCTCTTAAACGCAACAATAAAGCACCATCTTGATCGATACATTGAAAATGAGAGAGCAGTTGTAGAGCGGTTAAGAGACGATTTGTATGTTGATGATTTAGTCAGCGGTAGTGAAGAATTAGAGGAGGCTAAGATCTTGTTTAACAAAAGTAAGTCTATCATGTTAGAAGCTGGGTCTGAGTTGCGCAAATGGGAGACTAATAACACTGAGGTTAGGGCATATGTTTCATCCCAAGAGAGTAGTATGGCGGATACTTCGACACCAGCTCATGGGAATATGACTTATTTTGAAACAATGGCTAACAATGTCAAACACAGTAAAAAGGTCGTATTAGGTTTGGCCTGGGACACTGATAGAGATGAATTTGTTTTTCGTTTTGATGATTTGTTGACCAAGAGTAATGCAATGGAACAAACTAAGCGGAATTTGTTAAGTGTTTGAGCCTCTATCATTGACTCATTGGGCTTCATTGCTCCATTCACCGCAACAGTTAAAACAATTTTTCAACTTCTTATCAAAGATAAATTGCAATGGGATGATATCATTCCCCCGGCCATAGTCTCGGTTTGGAGCAAATTTTTGGATGAGTTAAATAACCTGCAGGAAATTCGGTTACAACGGTGTGTTTTCGATTACAATTTTCATTCCGAAAATCGAATTGAACTTCATGGTTTTTCTGACAGCTCTAAAGAGCTTTACTGTGCAGTAGTCTACCTTCGGCTTATTAGTGATAGTGGTGTTAAAGTGTCTTTCCTTGTGTCAAAAACTAAGGTAGCTCCTCTTAAAACCTTTACAATTCCTAGGTTAGAACTGTTGGGATGTTTGTTGTTAAGTAAATTGATCAAAGAGGTACTTGAAGGTTTTCAGGATCGCATACTGTTGAGCAATATATATTGTTGGTCGGATTCTGAGGTTGCGTTGTGCTGGATTAGAGGCAAGGAAAAGCGTTGGGAACCTTGAGTAGAAAACAGAGTTATCACTATTAGAAGTGTAGTCGATCGTGATAGATGGCATTTTGTTAAAGGGGAAGTCAGCCCTGCTGACGTCCCCACCCTAATATCTTCAGACCTGCGGGACGGTTTTTGCGGGTTGTCGGTATTCGGGTCATCCTTTTCTCTAGTCGTCACAACATTTTAAGTTCGGCGAGGAGGACATTAGTATTGGTGATGCTAATGAAAATGAGTTGAGTATGGATCCAGTTAGGGTAGCTCTTCTTTCCGAGGTTTCTTGTACCAATAGTACGACAAAGAATGACATCTCAGACGACGTATGTTCAGTTGATACTGTCATAGGCTGCACGAAGTATAGCTCACTGAAGAAGCTTACAATGGTCTCCAGTTACGTAATGAGATTCATTAGCAATGCGCGAAAAGAAGTACAGCAATTAAACGACGTCACTATGGAGGAAGTCTTGACAGTCGGCGAATACGAGTCAGCGTTGACATTGTGGATAAAAGATGAACAAAGGCTTCTCAGGAAACATTCCAATTTCGAGAACCTTCACGCCTCGTTAAATCTCTTCGAAGATAAGGACGGTGTGTTACGATTGAAAGGACGGTTCGCGAATTCTGCACTAAAATACGAAGAAAAGCATCCGATTCTTATCCGATATAGGGACAGTCACTTTACAAAGTTGATCATTTGGGATGCACATGAAGTGATGATGCACCACGGAGTCGAGTCTACTCTAGGGTTGATACGGGAAGATATTGGATTATAAAGGGAAGAAGGAGTGTGAAGGACATCTTGCGGAAATCTGTTGCATGTAAGCGATACCAGGGGAGACCTCTACGTAGGCCAGAGACCCCAGATCTACCGGAATGCAGAGTGGACCATTCGGGGTTTGCATTTGAAGCTACTGGGTTGGACTTCGCGGGGCCATTATACGTGAAGAACAACACGGACACGGACAAGGCGTGTGTAAAACCATACACAAAATGAATAATTCGATACTGATTTAATTCTTATAAAGATATAGACAAAATACAAAACGACAAACTTTCTTAAGACTCCCTTCGTAGACTCTCTTCGTAAAAAAGATTGAAAAAATCAACCACATGGCGACTATCGAGTTCGAGTACGTGTCGGGGACGATCACTCGCGTGACATCCACGGAACGCGATTCTTAATAAGGCGTACATATTACTGTTGACCTGTGCCTCGAGTCGAGCTCTTCATTTAGAGCTTACGACAGACATGTCTGTCGGGAGATTGCTACGAGGATTCAAACGGTTCATCGCTCGGCGAGGAGTAACAGAGCTCATCATCAACGATAACTTCAGGACGTTCAGATCCAGAGAAGTAAAGCGGTCTATGGTACGTCAGGGTATAAGACAACAATTCATACTTCCAACATCCCCGTGGTGGGCTGGTTTCTACGAGCGTCTAGTGAGAACAGTCAAAGCGTGTCTTAAGAAGGCCTTGGGTAGAGCCTATGCTAAGTTTGAAGAGCTGCAGACCATTTTGTGTGACGTGGAAATTGCCGTTAACAATAGACCATTGGCGTACGTCAGCGAAGACGATTTAGATGAACTTTTGACTCCGTTCCACTTGATGCAAGGGCGTGGATATGTCAAACGGAACATCGCGAGGACGGAGGGGCTGTATCTGGATTTAGGTCTCGAAGAATGTAAGGGTCGATACATTCATCTACGAAAGGTTTTGAGGGATTGTTAATTTCGGTTCCAACGAGAATATCTGATCGAGTTACGGCAAATAAACATTTACCGGAAGCAGAAAGGAACGGCTGGTGATCTCATTGTGAGAGACGTCGTTCTTATCAAGGAGGATGAACCAGCTCCACGAGCACAGTGGAGAATGGGCAAAGTTTTACATCTTGTCACTGGACGAGACGATCAGGTTAGAGGTGCAAAGTTAAAGGTACTAGCGAAAGGTGGAAAACAAACGACTATTCATTGACCTCTCCAAAAGATGATAAGACTTGTGATCACGGAGAAGAACAGTCGCAAGGACGAGAACAACGAGGAAACGGTAGCAAGCGAAAAGCAGAATGAGGCCGTAGAGACGAATGAGATTAACGAAGTTGAACCGCCACGCGTGCGAAGGTCGAGGAGAAGGGTAGCGACTGAAGGAGAAAATGAGCGACGATTGAGGGACGAATATTCTTGAACTCTCGCACAGCGAATTCTTTTGTGGGGGAGGATGTAGAAAACAGTATTCTCATTTGCATGTACGTTAATGTAATTACATATACAGGGTTTAGCTCATTGGTTAATTTAAGATGACGTATTGTTCATGTGGTAGAACACCTTTAGGGTCTTGGGATAAGCTTAAAAAACGGACAACATATGGTTGCGTTATTGTTGAAATAAATAACTATATAAAAAGCAGTAAAGTGATTGCGCTTTTTAAAGGTGCTACTCCGTTGAGTGGCCTTCTTTACGTTTTCAATGCTGTTCTCAACAGCTTGCCGTTCTCGAAATCTACTTTTCTTACACTCCGACGCCTTGCTTGTTTGCTAACTGAAGGTTCTTCTACGACCACACAGTGTTCGCTAATTCATTATGAATGCAAGGATCATAAAGGCGCATACAATTGTTTATGACCTCAGTGCTATGAATATCTAATGCTGTGTGAGAAGCCATTTCAAAACCTCGTGGTTTTTTAGACTTGGTTCCCAAATTCCATGTGCCCTGAACAATAGCTTGGCTACGCCTCGCCATTATTTAGGGCACATGAATTTAGAAACCACGTCTAAAACAACAACTCGGATTTGAAATATTACTTCGAAAGAAAGTCTTAGATTAATTACTGTACATTTTATAATTCTTACAGTCTTACAAATCTACTGTTTGTTAAACTTAAAGTCCTGAAATTTCACGATGTTATTTTTTATCACAGTACAATACACTTTTCTTTTCTGTTAATCATGATCGTCATCATAATGTTTACCTAAACACGGAAATCGTATTCATTAAATAACAATGGTTGAATAACAATAATAATGTTTTTGTGATCAAAATTATAGATGTTCATTTGACCAATCTTACGATCAATACGTTGTAAAACACCTCTTAAGCATGAAGAAACAGCCTTATTTTTACTAATTTTTGCGTGGGCTTAATTTCGCAAAAAATTGAAAGCCGTATTTCGCGAGTATTTAGTTTCACAATTTTGGGAGAACAAAGAACGTAAGTGTATTTAATTTCGCAATTTCTTTTCGCGATTTCAAGACGTTTTCGTTAACTCTGTTAAAGCAGTCTGTTAAAAGATAAAACAAAACAAACCACTTAAAAAATTCCGATCGATACAAATCTCACGATAAAGCTTACTACAATTGTAGTGCAATTTCTCATCTATGGTTGCCGGATTGTAGCATTATTCAGTAAATGAGATATATATGCATTTTGTTTCATATGTATATATATGCGTAAATGAAATTTATATCCAAAATTTCAAATTAATATTCGCTCATAGATATATTCATATTAAGATGACAAAATATTCATTCAATGAAATGAAATGAAATATATATTCAATAATTTCTGCTGTTCATCTGGTCAGCGGATTCACGTACTTCTCGTAAACCAACGTGATGGCGTAAGATTGGAAAGAGAATAATCATGGTATGAATACTAAAATGGTGGGAAGTGATCGACCAACATTAACGCTTCATGACATCGAAAATGCTGTGGAACGAGGAATAAGACGCGGAATATCAGCTGTTAGGAGTAACAACGAGGGTAAGTTACTTAAGTTACTAAGGGCAATTTGTTATTGAACCTTTTAAAGTTTTATGTTTTGCAACAATTGTTATTTTGGAAGTTTTCATCAATAAAAATAGATGGTAAATTAAGTCTTTATAGTCTATTCAAAGATAATGTGAGATATTGTCTAGTTTTTCTTTATGCAATATCTTCGGTCAGGGCCATAACTTGGGTGTTGTGTTTGGGGGGTGTGCAGGCAAATTTTGCCCGACGAAAAAGACGAAAAGGGCGTGGCCCAACTGCAAACGCAGTAGACATGGGCAGCTACTACTAAGGATTCTGTTGTTAAGAAAACATTTAATAAAAGCAATTAAAAATTTTATATTCGCTATTGACTTCAAGAAATAGGATTATAAGAAATAGGAATATAATAGCAAAAAAACCTGTACATTTTTTGCTGTTTTACCAATTTTTTGCCCGACGAGCATGCCGTCCATTGTTAAAATTGCCTGACAAAACTGCAGTATTACAACATTGGGGGTGTCGCACCCCCCAAACCCCTCAGTAGTTACGGCCCTGTCCTCGGTGCCCACTGCTACTGAAATAGCATTAAGATATATGTCAATTCCGTAAAGATCAGATGTTTGCAATGGATCTATGGCATTTTGCAGTAAAACCAACCGTTCTTGTGATATGGGACATGATGGAGGGTCAACATCTACATACGACAATTCTTCCACAGGAATCGGGCCATCGTGATCTACACCAAATAATTCGACATTTTCTGGATCTACACCATCCATTGCTGGATCTCTTACAGCAGTTTGAGCAGAATTGTTTGGATTAATCATTCCAGTGCTCCATATCTTGTTTGGACTCCAATTACATTCAGTGCGCATGGGCCATAGATTAAAAGCCCCACCAAATTCTTGTAAAGCAAAGTTGACACGTGGTAAAAAGACGAAGTGGAGAATGAACATGAGTAATTCGTTGTCTAAATCCAAATATCCACCTTCCTCCAATGCATAAAAGATACAGTAGAAAAGAAATGGGGTGCAACGAAATACTTCTTTCCACAATTGCTCGATGCGCTGATTTCTTGTGGAGGACCCAGCTATAAAACTTCCTCTGTTTTCACCCTTCATAGTAACCATTACTGTTGCAACTTCATTATTATCTCCACCGTGGTCCCCTCTCACACGAGATGGCCAACCAAATTCTTGTATAGCATTATGAAATATTGTTGCAACAGTTGAAGCATAGTTGTTGTCAACAGCAAATAAATACATTATACGTCTTGAGAATCCATCTATGCATCCATGTACAACTATTTTCCACCGAATTAGAGAGTGATGCCCATCAATGTGCCACAGTGAGTTAGGGCCCGGGACATTATAAACCCTTCGTGATATGACATTGGCCCATCTCATAGATGTATTTCTCGGATCCACTCGTGTAATTGACTCTCTAATCCTGTCTCTCTGGACTTTCAGATTTAGAGACCTGATGTATCCAATTATATATGACTCACCAGTAGTGTTACCGTGGCGGG
>JBAHVQ010213595.1:0-11810 GCA_036872915.1 Nanipora kamurai
TCTCAAGACTACACTAACCTGGACGATCAACTTCCACAAACATGTCACGATTCTCCCAGGTTCAAACCATTTACTTTGCAAGTATTTTTCATTCATTCAAAAGGGTCCGTTTGACCGCAAGAATGTAACGGTGTGCATTTACAAAAAACGAGACAAATACAACTTGGACAACGGTAACTCCTGACAGTGTAGCTGTATACAGTACATGTTTTATTACGATTCTAAAACCGAAGATATGAGTAAATTTCAAGACAGATATTTCGACTTCATTTCAAAGCCTGCCAACTTTATTCTAACGATTAAAATTCCAAGTTACTTGCCCTTAACACCAGTATTTCTTAGTATAATATAAGGGACCAAACGTTTGAGATTAGTAATCCATCGTTTATAAAATCAAAAATATCAATTCAATAAGATTTAAGTGTCAATCGATTTTGCTGCGAAGGATGTCTTTTCCGCCTAAACATGAATGATTTAGTTTGAAAAAAACTCCAAAAATTTTAATGACTGAAATTCTTAATCTTTTGATTTAATTTAAGAGAGTGATAATGAGTTTGACATAAAGTGGTAATATCACTAATCCAGCTTTTTCTTTTGACTCCGAAGTAGGTCTAGTCCGTATTATTTTGTAAGACTTTTCCCTTACCTTTTTTGACAGTAAGAACTTATGAATAGCAGTTGATATCAACTAGACCTACATCTAGGTGCAAAAGTGTGCTCCCCTACCAAATTTAGACCTCCTTTTGGGATAATTGCAGCGAAAGCTTCTTTTTCCGCCAAAAAATGAATCATGTAGTTTAGATATCAACTCGACATACATCTAGGTGCGAAAGTTTGCTCCCCAATCAAATTTAGACCTCCTTTTGGGATAATCATGCCGACCAGTTTCAACTTAAGGTTCTGTGTTAGATTTAGATTAACGTTTAACCTTATCCGAATTCAGATTTAATTGGCTCCTGATGTCTTTGGTGAACTAACTACCCAAACATATATAATGCCTACTCCACCATGGATTGCCGTTTGAGCATTTTACCATGATTCCTTGCCAACCTAAATTAGTTCAAATAACATCTCGAAATTATTTGATATGTTACCATAAATATGGAAGATGACTGCTTCACTCTCACAAATTTTATGTCTAACAAACTTTATCATTTGATAGTTTTGTAAGATATCCGGTTTTGTTTGCGCAAAGAATCATGGTAAAGTGTACAAACCGCCATCTTTTATGCTATGGTGGATTGACATCCGGAGACCGACGACTTACAGTCGTTTTCCGAGAAGACGGGAAAATTCGTGCACTTAATGATTCGTTTACTTTAAATTACCATACATTTTGTTTTAAATTCATTTAAATTAAATGGTGCAAGCAGTTTAGCGTAAGCTTTAGTCGATGAAATAGCATGTCAAGCCCGACCTTGCCCGCAAATCAGGTTTGCGGGCTGGGGATGCCCGCCATATACTCACATTGACAGGTGTCAAAGATATTAACTTGCCTCAGATTTGCTTGATTTTGATCCAGCGAGGAACATGCTCGTAATTGTCTTGGGCTGTGAATTAGGTTTCTTGACATTCTATAAAATTTTAACAAAATGTTTGAGCACACTGCATCGGAAATCTTTCAAATTCGTGCATGATGTCGGGTATACAAGTAGAGCGAAACTTAGAGAAAACCAAAAGGATTCGGAAACTGCTGAAACTTAGATCTAGAAAACTGACGTTTCGAGCCATAGTCCTTTTTTCTCGATCTAAGTTCCGGCAGTTTCCCATCCCTCTTGGTTTTCTACAGTACAAGGCGCTCAAAACTGCCTACGGAGGTTTCTACTTTATAATATGTACAAGCGAATTTCTTTACTTAAGAAGCACTTCCGCACAATCGATGTAAGGTTGAGGTGCTACCAATGATTGTATAGTAGCTCAATAGCAAGAGCGTCTCATCAGTCATCGGAAGATGCGGGTACGATTTTCAGAGGACACGAGCTCGACAAACGTTCACATTTAGTCGGCAATCGAATCAAGTTCCAGTGTACATGCCCACACTTGTGTTTAACATTCAGTTCATTATTATCACATCGTGAATTCTGCACAGGCAGTACATATGACGAACCTGCACCTTAGCTCACCATCTGAGTCTTCGTAGCTCAATGGTTAGAGCGTAGCAGCGGTCATCAGAAGGTTGCGGGTTCGATTCCCGTCTAGAGCTCGGAAATCGTTTTTCTGAGAGAACGAGCTTGACGAACGTCCACTAGTCGTCTGAGATTTACCAAGCTCCAACGTGAACTGAGTTCGTGTTCGACATTGAGTATTTACATCATTATTATCATATCGTGACTTCCGCTTGGGCAGTACATATGACGAACCTGCACCTTAGCCCACCATCTGAGTCTTCGTAGCTCAATGGTTAGAGTGTCTCACCGGTCATCAGAAGATTGCGGTTCGATTCCTGGCTTGGGCTGGGAAATCGTATTTGTGAGAACACGAATTTGATGTGGAATGTTCATATGTTTGCCATAACACCAATATCTCACACATGCACACATTTCTGTTTAACTTCACAAAAATAGATGTACTGAGCAAAATATCTGAGTATCGCCAAGAAAGGCCCCTAAATATCGATTTACTTGACCACGTTTGACTCCTTATCAAACAAATTAGATAGCAAACTTTACAACAATGAAAGACATTACTACAATGTCATTACGAGATTTAGTACACTTATAGTAACCAAAACAGAGAACAATACGACTGCACTACTTACAATTTTCTTCACATTTCGCTTCTGGCCTTTCTTTGAACCTTAAGTGGAGAAAATAAAAAACAATTTTCTTAAGTAATCAAGTAAGAGACAATGATATAATCACAATGAATAAATAAGGTCATGATAAAGGACCCACCGAAAACGATAAAGCAAAAAAACATATTAAATTAATGTGTGGTCACAACACGCAACATCAGAATATGAAGTATTACGATAATTCTAGACATATATGTGAAAGATTAAACTTTTACAATATATCATTGTACTAGTTCATACTTCGATGATGTCGGTATGGGGTTGCGAAGAAACGTTAGTTTAATAAAAAGTTACTACCTGGCATATCGTTTTCAATCTGTCCAATATCAAAAAAATTGCTGAGGTTTTGATTTTCTTTTCAAAAACTCATTAATAATTCACGAGGAAAATACAAAAGAAAATCATAACCGTGTCATATCTTTATATGTGATAAAGATACGCTCGTTTTTCTTGTCGAATTTTCTCGGCTTAGAAAACATCGGTTTTCAAACTTTCTTCGTAGATTGGCGTGTTGAGCGGTTCGTTTTTGAAGCCATTCAAAAAAACTTGTAGTTCGTGTTTAATCGGATCTAGAACACTCCTATTCCTTTTGTAAATGGTATATAAAAATAAAATTGCGTTTTTCTCCCGGTTTATCCATTTGTTTGTAAGTATATATATGTGTACGTACATATGTATGTATGTACGTATGTACGCGTGTATGTGTGTATGTATGTATGTTTGTATGTATATATGTATGTATGTATGTATGTATGTATGTATGTATGTATGTATGTATGTATGTATGTATGTATGTATGTGTGTGTGTGTATGTATGTATCTGTTTGTATTGCATTCGCCAATTTACGAATATATTTCGCAGAAGATACTGAAATCAAGACTTAATCTCTCATTGTGTTGCAAGTCGTCAAACGTAACCAAACAAAACTCTCTCTTATACTGAACAATATGAAAGCACTTGACGCAATTTTTCTTTAGCTTTTACAGGATAAAAAGTCGTCTGAGATTCTTAACTTCAAAACGCATACTCGCATTATCAACGAATTTGAATAACTGAATGACATTTATCTCCACAAAAACCCCTCTGCACAGTGCATTCATCAATGGGAATACTCTCAAATGCCTATAAATGTACGCAAGGTAATGACGTTTCTTATGGTGCTATCCGACATCATATCGCCCTTATTAGCTGCCGTGTAGTGAACTGAGGAAGAAATATGCCGTCCTCCGTATGATAAACTCTAAAGCTCACTGAACCCTTGCAAATGCCGGTTTTATATACTTTTTTTTTAACCAAAAAGTAAACTCGTTTCCACATTTTCAAAAACTGAAGTTTCAATAAAATTTTTCGTTTATGGCAATCAGGTCTCTACAAAATAACTTCCCATACTCAAATGTTTTAGCAACTATGTAGGCCAATTTACTGGCAACTTTATGAAAGACCAAACATAGCCGCAGAGGCTAGGACAAAATTTCACGATTCACAACAGTTGGACATTTGCCATTTATTTCCAGCAGTTTCTGTGATGTCCGCAATTAAATTTAATCCATGTAGACTTCTTCTCAAAGTTGTAAGCTACGCAAGCATTATGGGAGAAAGATATGCATGTCCTAACCTACACATCCACACTTCCAGAAAAGGCATCCGGGTTTTTTTTCCATAAAATCCAAAACGGCTGGCGTTGGTATTTTGCCGTCTGGTAAACATTTACGCTGTGCAAAAGATATCCTTTCATGGGTATACTTATACTAATTTGGACAGGAAATCTTGGCCTACTAAGGGAAATAAAAATACTTAAATTGAAAAATAAGTCGTGCTTAACCGGGAAATGACATTCCAATCCAGGATACACTACAAGAAGATGAAGTATAGCATTTGAATTTCTGGTTTTATTCAATGTTTTAATCTTCAGAGAATATGTATGTAAAGTGGGTTTGGTAACCTATCTCAGATTCCTAATAATATTAAACTACTTTAAGTGTATATAGATGTATGGATCAGTGAAGTCCATTAATAATTCGTGCATGCTAACTTCAAGTGATAGTACAGGATTTTAAGAAAAAATGATTGTAAGATTATTCATATATATCGCTGTTGTAATTTGATGAAAAGTACGCATGCACAGAAATAAGCTTAAAATGTTGTAAATAAAGTCAAACGTTTTCGACAATACAGTCATCATCAAGATAAAATAAAAGTGAAAAGCCAGCAAGCGGGCTGAAATATATTCAGTTTTAAGTTTTTCCCATGGGAAACAGGTTAAACATGGAAAACCTAAAACTGAATATATTTCAGTCCGCTGGCCAGATTTTCACTGTTATGTTGTCCTGATGATGTCTGTATGGTTGGAAACGTTTGATTTTACAAAAATGTTTAATTTATTCCTGTGTATACTTTTTACCACATTGTAACGTATTGATATATTTTATTACTGTGAGAAAAATAACAGAAGTAACAGGAACAATATTCATTTCTGAACTTTACAGTGCAAAATATCTAAAACAACCAATAAACTCAAACGTACACGTAATAGAAACTAAAGTATAAAAATTGGTGTAACTTCGTTTAGTGTTCCGCCCAATCAGAGATTTATCAATAATTAACAAATACATTCCATTTTCCCGTTGTCTGTTCAGTTATAGATGCACAGATGACGTCACAACATCGTAAGGACAAAAACTGGCCGACGTGGTGATAGCTGAGTTGGTCGATCTGGCAGAATATCCTCGATTACCGGTCGCCTACAACGGGACGGTTTCACGGTTTTATTCAAATGCTGAGGATCGACACAGACTTTTACTTTACCATTGGCCTTCTCGGTGACAACAACCTGGAAACCTATTCTGTTGGACCTTCTTGTCTTCCAACTACTTCCACATCTTCTAGGCGTTTTAACTGCTGTTTTAATTTTTCTTCTATGGCGATGGGAACCTTTAGAGGTGGCATAATGCATGATTGGTTCGGCCATTGGATCAACTTCGAGATATTTTTCCTGATCCTTTGAACACGTCATGGTAGGTGCTGAGCACTTGAAATTTGGTCAACGGTAGTCTTCTGGTTGCTGGGTCACATCTTCGCAGCTAACTTTCAAAATGTTATGTCGCTGGACGACGATCAAGTTCATTTGCTGGGCAGCACGAGAGCTGCCATGACTGGGGTGAAGCTTCCCTCGATGATTACGACTTCGGCACAATATTTTATTGTTGCGATTTCGAAATCTCACTTTGGCTATGTTAAATGTTGCATTTTGGTTTTCCAGTACAAACAGTAACGGGCTCCTTCCTTTTCTTCTGTATTTCTGTGTTCGGTGGCAAGAAGGTTTCCGCAGAATGTTACACGACGCGCCTGAGTCGATTTGCATCTTCAGTGGTTTTCCTTTATCGTGATGGTTGCACATACCGTCTTCTCAAAAGTGTCATTTTGTGTACTGTTGCTAGTCGTGTTAAAAGAGTTCTTCCTCTGAGCTTTCGCTTACGGTGTTGACTTTTCTAGATTCCTCTGGTCTCTGGGTCTGTTTGACTCTGCAATTCTCAGCAAAATGGTTCTGCTTACCGCATTTACTGCACATCTTCCGGAACGCTGGACATTTTTCTTTGTTTCTGGCTACAACAATATAGACACACGATGGCCTTGCTGTTGACTTTTCCTTTGGACTTGTTGCCATCACGCTTTCTCCGGTTTGGTCGATTACCGACTTGATCAATGTTGCAACTTTCCATCTGCCTTATTCTGGGAGTACATTATATCCTTCAGTTGGTTCTTTAGCTTCTGCAGCTCTGCGGATGTCTGCACAACACTCAAAGGTTAGCTTTGGTTCTTGTAATAATTTGTCACGCACGCCATTGTCTTCAATGCCAGAGACGAGTCGGTCGCGAATAAGTTCGTGTTTCAGTGTTTGAAATTCACACGTCTCCACTAACGATCTTAAGGCTGTTACACACTGATCAATCGTTCATGCTGTTCTTGGCAGTGATTATTGAATCTGACGACTGGAGGACGTTCGTCAAACTCCTTCTCTCTCTCAGAAAAACGATTTCTGAGCCCTAGACGGGAATCGAACCCGCAACCTTCTGATGACCGTCTATTTCTTGTTCATTATAATACGGCAGACACAAATAAATTTGCAATCCTTCAGGCCCCATACACAAATGATGAAAGTTGCTAATCTATGGTTACTTACTCTTCTAGCAAGTTCAGTTACGGTTTCATAGGCATTCTATACCTTCTTCCATTGTTACCAATTCTTAGCAAGGTTTCCTTTCTCATCAAGTTTAAGAGGTAATGAGACATTCGAGTGAAGTTTTGGATGAGTTTTTTCTCCCGTATTATCGTTGGCACGATCTCCGCCGTCGTTCATTTCGTTAGACTTATACTCCTGATACCATGTGAAGTCTTACAATCTTAATAGTTTAAACTGTGGACATTACAAGCTTTCGGATAAAACCTCCAAGAACTGCGAGCACATGTAATTTTAGGTTTCTTACTGGTTAGATTAATACATGACGTCATAAATAGCAGATGCAGATTGTCCTATTGAATTGTTATATGAAATAAAAAAGATGGGTCGTGGACTTCATTGAGGAGTTATCGGGGGTTTCAATGCATATTATAAGCACATTAGAAGCTGTCGTCACGATGCTGGGATTACACAAAGTAGATTTACGGTGGTTCTCCAATGAAAATTACGTTTGTGTAGTCTTGAGAAAGACAGTTGGTAGAAGTGATTGATGTTTGGACAGGCTTAGCGGCGGTCATCTTCAGAGTCAAAAGACTTTTTTGACTCTGAAGATGAAAGCCGATACTAAGGCTGTCGAAACGTCAGTCACTTCTACGAACAGTCTTTCTCAAGACTACACTAACCTGGACGATCAACTTCCACAAACATGTCACAAATCTCCCAGGTCCAAACCGTTTACTTCGAAAAGTACGTTGACCGTTTTTTAAGATAATCTTAAAAATATTTCGGTAATAAGCACTATAACCACGCAAAGTGTCGTCGGGAAATTCCTTGAAATAATGTTATACTATATGTGCGAAGTTTGAGTTTTGAACGCCGCCATTAAACTGGCCAAATTTGGAAAGTCGAGAGCTGCTTTGACGTCGCAGCCTCAATAAGATTGGCTCCGATTGGCTCTGATCTGTTTTTGCCGAGGCTATGAAGTTTGCCTTTTCATTAGTTTTGCCAAGGTTTAATGGCGGAGTCCAAAATAAAACTTTGGAGATGCAATATAAACTTCCTTTCAAGAAATTTTGCTATGAAACTTCGCATGGCTACTTACTACGCTGATATCTAATAAACAAAATAACAGGCAGAATTTCCATTGGAGAACCATAGTAAAAGCTTTAAATATATTACACGATAATTAAAATCATTCGGTTATTCGACTCGATACTCCTTGCTTTAATGGTATTTCCGAACAAGCGATACCGTCGGGAACCCTCCTTGACAGCTCTTACCTGATGTAGGTTTTTCTTCAAGGTCCTCATCAAATATTTCTCGTCCATCGTCAACATAGCCAGTGCCATCTAGTAAAGTATCAATAATATTTCACATCGGAAGGCCTACTCTATGAGAAGTGTCTGCAATATTGATCAGAAACTTTTAGTGCTAATGGTACCCTTCACAGTTTGCTCAGGCTGACACAAAATGTTCTTTTTTTGTCAACGGGATGTAAACCAGTCCAATAATTCTGTCAGGCACGATGTACAGTATGCTGTACTTACGGTAACTTACAAAAAGGTTTAGTAGGTAATTCTGTTACAAATACCCGTGGTTGCAACTTCACCAGGTGGGACCAGGCATGACCACCCGGCATAAATTTTGTACGCCCTTCACTCCTTCCTTGCCACGGGAGACGTTTATTATTTTACTCTGGCTAACACCAAATGATTTTACTCGCCAAAGGGAGAGATGTGGAAGTGAAGGAGTGAAGCTCCGAGATAAGTAGCGAAATTGGCGTAAACAAGCAAAACTTTGCAGTACTCTTCGCCGCAATTCCTCGAAAACAGTTCTTGCTTAGTGTCCACATTTTTAGCCCCAGTAAAGTTTGGTAATTTGACTTTTAATTCTGTAAAAAGTAGCGCGAATGCATACGGCAGATCACGTCTTGTAAGCATACCTGTCAAGACGGAGATCATAATGAAAATTAAACCTGAAAGTTTTTACCAGCAGTTACTGTATTTTGCGCTAGCTAAATCCCTGAATACATCTAATATTTTACTGTATGGGTGAAAATTGTGCATACTGGGTATATTACATACCGGTACCGTTTAGTAAAGGATTGAGAACTGAATATTAACAGTTAATTACACCACAAGGCACAGAATAGATTTTTTTAGATGTGTAGCAGTTTGCTAACCAATGACGGGAATGATTAGCAATTTTGATGAAACGAATAGCAATAATTTTTATGCCTGTGCCAGTTTTTGTGCCATATTGCACCCTTTCACGGCTCAATGAAACAAAAACTCATACACAGCATCCTTGTTATTGACTCTAATTAGAGACTACAGCTGTATAATCTTGGTCTGTCAGAGAATGTTTTTAGATCCGAGTAGTTTAGCAATTTGGTTAGTCTGTCTAAAATGAATTATATGGACTAAAATAATCTGAAGGACATAATTTTCAGAAAGATAAAAAATATGGATTATTGCCAACTGACAAATACAGGTTATTTCTGATTGCTTGGTTGGTCAAAATCTGCATGGAGGATAGAACAAGAGTTTTATTGGGAGAGATGGGAAACCATGTATTATGAATGTAATGATTTTCTAGTCTCATTGTGAATTGTGTTCAAATGTGAATGCCCATGAGTGTGCATTGAAGTCAATCTCATCAACAGAGGAGTGCAATATATTATGTCTCTGACATTTTGGTGAGATAAAAGCCTTGATTATTCCCAGTGGCGGATGATTGTACTGTACAAGTAAACTGAGCAGCTACGCACTCCTCTTGTTAATGTTCAAAAGACAAGCAGAAAGGGTTTGGTTGCATTTTTCTGGTCCCTCAAACCAACCAAAGCCAGGATCACCTCATATGCGGAACCATGCATTAAGACCTTACAAAAGGTGCTATTTGGCTCTAAAGGAAAGAGTACAGGGCATAAGATTTGAAGTTTTCTGCAGTATCCAGCTGTGTATCTATCTGCAGAATTTGGTATCCCCCCAAGAAATCCAGTATCCCATGTTGGGGATAATCAAAATTGCAGTATCCAAGCAAGGCCTCCATGTAGTAACCAAAATAATAACACACATCTGCTTAAGTAATGATGAGATCTCCAATTATTCATGGTTTGAGCAATAAACAAAATTTTGACTTAGGCTGGTGTTAAGAAGTCTATCGCTTAGAGTAATCAGCTTGCAAATGAGTTGGCAGTTTAAATACCACACTGTACCAAACAAGTGCTCAAAATGAAAGACTTCAACATTGTATGCTTTTGACTTTGTTCAATGTTGTTTACATTGCAAATACAATGGAAACTCATACTGCTCATAAACTTGTACCATTACATCCTGTGCAAGGTACAGTAAGTGAATTAAAAAACAAGACATAGTCACAAATAACCAATTTAATGGCGTTATTATTTTCAAATACCATACATACTAAAAGACTACATGATGTTCACCTATATCATTGGTGGAGATGAGCCACTTTAAAATTAATACCATTTAAAAGAGCATTAAATTCTATGCGACACATGTTAATTAGGAAACATTGTCTTTAATGGCAGCAATTTGAAGGCAAATTATGATTGTGCCTAATCTGATGAATTTGACAATAGCTTCACAATTAGGAGCAGCTTGAATTCTCTGCCCAGTCACCTGCCAGGTTCAGAGGTTGCTTGATGATCCTGATTCTAACTCAATTTTGAAAGTTTCATTGTATCCTATCAGGATACTAATTGTAACCACTAGTATCCAAATTTAAAACCTGGTATCCCGTGGATATCAGGATAAACAAGTCTCATGCCCAGTATGTATCTATGAAATAACTGAACATGATGATACAAACTCTGAGAACATTCCTAATAAACCAGATCCCCTCAGTTCTCTAACACAATACAACAAATCAAAAGTGTTTACATCCAGTCGTCCAAGATCAAGTCACCAAACTATGCAACCAAACCACACAACCACAAGGTTGCCAACTCTTATGATAAAGCGAAAAAAAAACCATCTCCATGCAACAAGTGGAACTTTTTGTTTTACAGAAAGAATGTACAGTACTGTATGCATGCAAAGATATCACCAGATGGTCAATTTTAAAAAGTATGTAAGTTAAGAGCCCTGAGGATGACTTAATATGTGAAAAATGTAAGTCAAACTCAATAAAGTACATAAAACAATACTTGACAGTGTTGCTTGCAACTATAAACAAACTTAAATCAAAGCAATTTCCACATTGCTAGGATTGGCTGCAAAAAAGACAATCCTACAACATCTGTGATACTGGTAAGATCAAAAACCTTCTCTCTATCAACCAACCTGGACTCTCACTTACTGGTGAAGTGACAACATCGCCCAGCTCTAAAATCAAAATTACCCTAATGTTTGGATCTCAAAATATACCATTCTAATGACTGAAAATTTCCTTCACCAAATTTGAACACCATTTGATGTTATTAAGTGCAAATGCCTTATATGGATTGAATAAACCCTTCATTCTATCAGCATTATTACCATTATGTATATAGAATCAGTTACCATGCTCACAGTAATGGTCTTTGTATGGTAGTTCAGTTGGCATAGCACTGAACTACCAGTAGATTTGCAGGGTTGTGGGTTTGATTTCCAAGCAGATGTCTTAGAACAACAGAGGACGTTCGTCAAGCTCGTTTCCTCAGAAAAACAATTTCTGAGCCCTAGGCGGGAATCAAACCCACAACCTTCTGATGACCAGTGAGATGCTCTAACCATTGAGCCACATGACTCAGATGGCGAGCTAGGCTGTAGGTTTATTATATGTACTGCCTAAGCGGAAGTCACGATATGATAATAATGATGGAATACTTAAAC
>JBAHVQ010213616.1:0-11810 GCA_036872915.1 Nanipora kamurai
TTGTCATTGGATAACCTTTATTTCAAAACCCGGAAACAACTAGTTATTCGCTGCACGCTGCATGCTTGAACGCAAATAGTAATAACAAGTAAAACAGCCACATACAGTTTATGAAAGAAATTGCAGAGAATCGTGCTCTTCCATTTCTTCATTGTTTGGTAAAACCCAATGACAACAATCGATATGAATTATGAGCTGGACCGCATTGGTAAATTTTCTTGTGAATCTTGCAAGCATGGGGTTAAATGTTCATGCTATACTTCTTTAGTTTCCTTCTTCAATATTTTGTAATTTTAATTAAGGCCATCAGGTAGAATATAATACATGTGCCGATAAGAATTCACATCCTCTAAATTAATTATTATTATCATTATCGTAAACTATTTATCGTATTTATGTAAATATTTTAAAGATGAATAGATTCGTGATGAAATAAATTGATTAATAATAATAATATATAACTATAATCGTTATCGTTTTCGTAGTAATGGTTGTCGTCGTTGTCGTTGTCGTTGTCGTTATCGTTGTCGTTATCGTTGTCGTCATCGTCATCGTCGCTGTCGTTGTCGTTTACGCTTTTGTCGTTGACGTCGTTGTCGTCATCGTTGTCGTTGTCGTTGTCGCTGTCGTTGTCGTTGTCGTAGTCGTTATCGTTTTTGTTGTCGCTGTCGCCGTCGTTGTCGTTCTCGTCGTTGTCGTTCTCGTCGTCGTCATTGTCGTTGTCGTTAATCGTTATTGCTATAACCATTAACAAACTGCGAACTAGTATTTACAGAAAACCATTGTGTATGGATATACTTCTGCACTAATCAACCTAGAACCCCACCTCGCACAGGGTATCAACTATCATGTTTCAAGAGCGAAAATTATTAAGATTTATGACACCTCATAGTTATTCGGTTTTTCAACAACATTGTTTTGAGCTTGCAAGGAGAGAGCATCGTCTTTCCAGTAAAGCAACACGTTTATCCAAAAAATAATACCTTTATTTCAGAAAAAAACGGTGCACTTTTGTCCATGGATGGGCAATTTCATTTCCCAGCTGGTTCTGGATGGACAATTTCATTACTCAGCTGGTTCCGTTGGAAAGCTGGCATATCCGCTTACAACTAAAACAACTTAACACATCACAAAGATTTTACCTTTCCCTTGCCAGAGATTTGCACATACCAACAAACAAAAGACCAACGTTAACAGCACACCTACTCATCGACAAGACCCACCAACACACACTCTTAAGAAGATTCGAACTACGCATAGTAGTGTTGGGTAAGAAGAATTATTGTAAAGAAGCATTACAACAGTTAGGTGATCGGGAAATATATGAAAGAATTGAGAATAATCCTTTGCATTATGTTTCCTCTGTCGTTGCTCGAAATTTAGATCGTACGATTGACTGCTGCTGGCGCTCCCTAATGGCTTTAGTAGAACCTATAAATAGTAATACCTAAGTAATGTTGTCTACATTACTTGACGGTTAAGAAATATGCTACCATTAAATGAAGCACAGTTAGCATAAGCACGTATATGTCTGTGAACAGTGGAATCACAGAAGGTATTAGCCACGGCAACAAGTTTGAAAAACTGGTATCATGCTTTGTCATGGCAGTTCATGCAAGCTCAAGGGTATTCATTTCTGGGATATATGCCAAACAAACACTAATGTAGGTTCACAGTATTTATGCGAACCAAGGAAGCCCGGCTGTCATCAACATGCCAATAATAAACTCGTTTCTTGAGACCTGGTGGCCCAGGTGGGCACATCTCAACCCACCAACACACTTAAGAAGATTCGAACTACTCATAACACCCACATTTACCACTGACATACAGTCAGGCAAACATGACAAGCCCTTCCCACTTGATTTTGAAGATGACCGCCGCCAAGGCCACGGACACATCAATCACCAACCACAGTCTATTATAAGATTACAATAACCTGGAAGATCAACTACCAGCTTTTACTGTGAAGAAGAGTTAATCTGGATCTGACGCTCACGATCATGCGTTCGAACATTAGTTCATATTCTTGTTCGCATTTTCATGGAAGGAAATGTGAACATAATGCGCTCACTTCTGCGGAATTTTCCCGCAAACGTTAAATATGAGATTTAGAGTATTTCTATTTACAAAAACAACGTTGTCTCATTCAATTTTTCAACTCAATATTTGTCTCAGTGTAACGAAAGATTATCCTATTAGAGTGCTGTTTTAATTGTGTTATGTACTTTATTCGTTGGCCTTAAAAATGCAACGCAATGCCGCAGTTTATCACAAAATAATTTTACTAGGCAAACCATTATTTTTGATTAGTATTAGATTAATCGAATTGTTTGTCCCCCATGCAAAGAAAAATATCTTTTCTTGTAGCACGTCAAACCTCAGCTAAAATCTCAATATATTTTGTCAAACAACAATTAAACAAACGAACTTTTAAATTAATCTCTTAAAATAGTTGTTAACTGAACTTCATTTTGTGTAAACCTTTTTATCTTCTGTACTTGTCCTCTATCAATAGTAGCTGTAAATCTGTGAAGTAATGGATGCTTTACATTCAATTAGTGTTTCATCAGTGAATTATACTGGAGACGCGACATAAAATCTATATAATATCTTCCAAAACTCAATAATTCATGAAGAAAACACAAAGGAAAATCATAACCGTAACGGATCTATATATCTGACATAGATCTCGCTCACCTTTCTCATCAAATTAGTGCGACTCAAAAAGCAGTAATTGCAAAAATTTCTTCGTCAATTAGTATAAAGTATTAGCATAAAGGGTTTTGTTTTAGAAGTCATCTAAAAAGTACGTAGATCGTGCTTTATCGGATCTAAAACGCTCGGCTGTCGCCTCGTGTTTTGTATTAGATAAAGCACTCCTACTCCGTTTTTAAATATTCCATAACGTTAAAGCGCTACAAAATGTGCTGAAGTGTATATATCCCCAAAATTTCCATATGTTATTCGTGTGGTCGCTCTTAACGTGACATTTAAAAAAAGTTGAGGGTTGAAGAGTGTTTGAGGGACATCACTGAGGGACAACAAGGATGTTTGATTCCGTTTACTTAAAAAGACATCACTAATCTTTGATTTGTATACGCCATGAAATATTATTACCGCGGGTTGTGGCGAAGAATTGTTGAGTGATCCTGAAACTTTATACTCATTGTAGATAAGACTCTCTGTCTGTCTCGTGCAGTCGCTCTTTCCAGAATAATCAAAGAAAATACCTTTAACAATATGTTTTATCTCTTTCTAACTGTCATTTCGCTGGGTAAAAAAATAAAGTGACAACAATTCATAGAAACAGTTATAGTTGTTTTCAATCAAAACGTTGTCATTTAGTGTAGCTGTGTCCAAATTAAAGGTGTAAATTCATTTTTGCCACAGGAATGTCACCAGTTACAGATCTCCAGTAAGATGCTGTGACGATTTTAAGTGGAACATGTCGCAGATTGTCGCCTCTTTTGCCCACAATCCTGCCATCTTTTACGAAACAACCTTCGTTAACCTTTTTATTGCTCGTTTCGATTTCGCTTGTTGTCACGCTCAGGGATAAATAAAATTAATGCAAAGTAGCCGAAACGTCGAATATACATGTTACCTATTCTTGGAGTTTCTAATGTAAACCTCTGTACGCCTTTCCAACGAAGAAAACTGGTTTTACTGACCAAAAGAATATCTTTTTCTTTTGTTTTACCCTACTGATTCTCCGTCAAGGCATTCTTTCCCGACTTCTGGTTTATCACCCCAGCTCCTCCCACACGGCATGCCCCAGGGGACCGTTAAGTCTAATTACAGACATAACACAGGAAATCCTCATTAAGAACGCTCACGAGACCGAGTCGTGTAACAATTACCGCGTGCAGCGATGGAAGTGTTTGACTGGGCGTTTCTAAGGCATTACAAGGGGTATTAGGACTGCTTGACGGCTTCAAATTACGTAAAAAAAAGCACTTGCATGTTGGTGTGGACAGTGACAAATTAATATGAAGCTGACGAATTTTAAAGTTGTGATTAAACATGGAGTATTATAATTATCGTTGGAGATGTTTTCTGTCCGTGTTTCATTCGAAGTGTTTCATTTCTAAGGCATCAGATAAAAGCCTTTGCTCAGACTCCAGTTAGTCTGTTTTTTTGGCAACATCTCACAAACCTCTGTTTTAACTCGCACCATTTAATTGACGAGAGGTTTGAAAGAAAGTTACTGTAAAATGCACAGAAAAAGAGCTATCCATCTCTTTAGTTTATGGTCACGTAATGCTGGATCTAATAACAAAGTCGTATTAGCACAGTGACAGGGCTCAAGCCCTGAACCCACTCCAACCAATAACATACAAAATGGAATACATCGGACAACTAGTTATGAACTATCGCACATCCACTCTCACTGAGACCTTAGACCATGGTCAAACGACCCAACTTTCTTGGACATATCAAAATGTTGGTTGAGATGTTTGATCTAAAGTAAACATAATCCAACATAATTTCCAACAAAAATGTTGGACTAACATAGGATGGCAAACGGTCAAACAATGTTGCATCCAACAAAGTTGGATCATTTGACCATCGCTTTAGTGTATACTCGTTCTGGTTCCTTGCCAAAGTCGTCCATGGAAGTCACAATTGGTCATATTTCGAATTTGTGGCGTCCACCCAGAAGTAAACATTGAAAGAAAAAGCTTGTTTATTCCATGATAAACTTACACTGCAAAAGTCAAATGTCAAATGTCTATCAGAATATTTTCTCTTCATTCTTCCCTGAGGGTGCTTCTGAAATAGAATTGAAGCATGCTTGCCAACAGCACTTTTACTATCCTAGGACCTCTGTTCGTCAGGGAGTGCGATAGCAAATAACAGCTGTTTACATCAGGGTAGATCAAAATTTCGATTTGAAATATCAAATCATCCATCGCCAACTTCAATAAGATTCACGCATCGCTTAGACTTGAAGCAACAAGGGTCTACATTTTGGGAATTCCTCATGATATTTTGTCAAGATTTCAAGCTAAAACTTTTTGTTTTGAATCTTTTACTATTACTTGTACAAGGGTTTGTTAAAACAGACAGCTCCCTTAACCCTTTCCTGACCGAGGACTTTCTCCTTGACGAGTAAAATCATCTGGCGTTATCCAGAATCAAATACTAAAGTCTCCATAGGTCGCTGAGGACCCATACGGTCAGAAAGGAGTTAAATTCCATGGAAATCCTGACATTCCTTTTCAGATTAGAAAACTACATAATTATATACATTTCCAGTGCTAACTCCTTGTTATTGCTTTATTAACTCCAAATTGGTTACTGTGTGATTTATGTAAGAATAACAAGTGATTCAATGGCATAGCAAGCGAAGGATCATGTCATTTCTTTTTTACTTGAACGAAGCTACAAGCACAACAGCTGTACAAATCAGTGAGGTCATAATACACGGATAACATTTACTAACGGTCACGAGACCTCAGTCGCATAGAATTCATGCGTATATAAGCTTCCAGAGATGAGAATGACTAAACAGGAAAAAACAAACTTCCGATTTTTCCTCCCTAGAGCGCGTACCCACTGAGGAAGTTCCATGTACCTCGCTTTTCGCGTTCTAGATTTTTCATGTTTAAGTTAACCTTAATATCATGCACAGTGAAATAAAACCAAGTATTATTTTACCTTCAACTGCTTACTCTACAATTTACTTTGTCAAAATTAAAAACACCGACCATACCTTCTTTTCCAGGGGCTTGTTCGGCGTTTAAATGCATATCCCATTACACAACTACGTTGCCGACAAGAACGAAGGAAGCCTGTGCTTGAAGTGAACAGCACAAACAGAAACAGATATCCTATAAAGCATTTCCATCGAAGTCAAACAAACATTGTTTTTTGTGGAGGCTCTTTTTCCGAAATAAGACTTTCATTAATTGGAAAATCTCGATGTGCTAAAATTGCACCCAACTGCCTCAAAGCTCTTCGGCTTTGCTACCACCTAACGACGGAGTTTTAGCATGTACCTCGTGCTGTGCATTAAGCTTCTTACGGGATTGGCATCTGTCAGTCACACACGATTGAAGAAACACACTGAATAAAGCGGGGTAAAACTACATTCTACAATGTTGGAAAATTTGTTTAGTATTTGGGGATAAAGATCCGACTACGTATTGTTATTGATCTCGGCTCATGACGTCGTTGGTTCCGACCTGGGGTTAATAACAATAGTTTCACCTTATGTCAATAAAGGACTACGGTCATGCCGCATGCCCGTATAACATGTGACGAAAGTGGTGCTAACGTACTTCGAAACAACTCATAAAGTTCCGTAGTGATGGTTTGTAATCAACCCCTTGAGATTCAAAACACAATTATACTGACACCATCTTGGTTCTAGAAGCAATAGTATTTAATGAGATTCTTTTAACCACACCAAGATGGCCTCAACAATGTCATATGCAAACTGTCATTCAATTTCCAGAACACATGACAAACCTGCACCCTAGCTCACCATCTGAGTCTTGGTAGCTCAATGGTTAGAGCAGCTCACCGGTCATCAGAAGGTTGGGGGTTCGATTCCCGTCTAGGGCTAAAAATCGTTTTTCTGAAGTTACGAGCTTGACGAAAGTTCGTTGGTCGTCTGATATATACGAAGCTCCCACATAAACCAGATTAATGTTCAGGATTGATTTAAATGGGTATAGGATTTCCAGTGAGATAGACAAATTCATTTTGAAGAGTTTTTATGCACAGAAAGCTAACACTACTTGTTGTAGAGGTTCCCAACAGTTTCTACTTTTATGTGTTCCTTGATAGCATGGTCTTCGTTCATGATAAGTTAATCAAATGACATTCTTTCTTGTTCACATTCAAGCACAATCACCATGCACATTACAACAGACATTTGGAAACATCATGGAAAATAATTTTTTTAGGGAAGGTTGTCTGGACTGATTTTTCACAACAAAGCAAGTAAATTTTAAAAAGTTGCATTAAATGACTTCCTTTTTTTAATTTGATCAATTGTTCTGCATATTCTATATACACTTATTATAACGTTTCCTAGAAATTTACCAATGGAAATGTCTGGCCGAAAATTTGACTCTTCCATTGATGCGAACGGTCCCTGTTATGACAAAATGAAAACTTGATAAGATCGCTATCTACGCATGTGTGCCAGTCATAATTAGTTACCAGTCCTCATTCAAATACCTTGAATAACCACCTTCATTGACACCCTGGCTGGACGTCAGTTCCAATGGAAATTTTGTATATTTTATCAAAATTTTTCTCGCATTAAATATTAAAATGGAACCAACAAGAAAATATGGGATAAAATAAATTAGTTTAACCATTTCAAGCATTTAAAGACGCATTGAGAATATTTACGTCGCCTACTTAATAATTCGTCTAAGATCAATTTACTTTGTCCAGAATAGATTCAACTGGATAAATGGGAGACTGGGAAAAAAAGACTAGAAGCGATAACAACGCCAATATATTGACGGGAAAATATTTGACGTCTTTCCAGTATATAGTTGTGAGATATGGCGAGCATTTCCAACATTTCGAACGTTTTTTGGTTCGGATGAGCTAATAATTTCGGAAGTTTGTTAATAGGGACCTTAAGATCTACGACGACCACTTCCACGACGGCGTCCTCTAAACAAAAAATTTTTCACCCAAAATGAATAGAATGAATAATTTTAAATCTCCAGCGTATTCTCTACACCGTCATCGTTCTGTATGCATCCCCAATCAGACCATTTTTACGTCTTCGGGACGTCGTGAGCTCGCGAATTGACGAAAGCTGTTGGTTAAGATGAAATTTTACCCAAGACTACAGACTACAGGAGAACTGGAGCGTTTAAGAAAGAATAAAACAAGCGATTAGTATAAGTCACCGTGGTCAATTAACGGTGGTTTCTTAGAATGATGAAATTTTGAAGAATGCCGTCGTGCCGAAGTTGACGTCGTAGATCTGAAGGTGGCTCCCTACAGTTTTTATGTTTATAGGATTGAATTAGTACGGCCCCATTTATGGGCATTTCCATCGATAAAATAGTTGTAAGTTCGGTACAATGCGCAATTTTTGATTGTTAAAATGGTAATACAGTAGGAAGTCGCTTATCCGAACGCATTGGGACCGAAGGGTGTTCAGATAATCGAAATGTTCATCCTCTTGCAACGATGAAATAGTTTAACATTTCAGCATTTTAAGAAAGTACGGTAGTCCTACAAAACTTGTTGCTACGTAATGGGTCATATTTTGAAGTTGTGGATGGGTTTGAGTACACTGCAACATCTATTCTAACATGCATCTTTCATATTGATTGTTTAATTCATATTGCTTATCACGAAACGTCATGCATGCATCATCTCTTGCTCTGTTATCATCAAGGCCAACGTGTTAATTGCCTCATTCAATTTCCGCAATTCTAAGAGACCTGTCCCTGAGACTTGACTTTTTTTATATTTAAGGAGCTTTACTCACAAAGGTAAATTAGTTTCTTTTTTAATTGAACTGAGATTTGCATCATCATGGTTTTCGCCCCGAAGGCCCTTTCTTCCATGCAGTTTTATTTAAAAAAGTCTAAGCACGAAGACCAAGTTTGCTCTTCGGTATTACTTTGGGAAATAAATTACTGGAAAAAAAAAGTTTAAGAAAAAAAGAACGCAAAAGAACGCTCTCGTCAAAAGCAAATTTCTTCGAAAATCTCATATGGTCAGGAACCAGTTTTTATGACCATCTTTCAAGGAATTTTGCTGCAAATGTTAAACAAACGTTCTCAAAGATTGTCTAAAAGAGATTTTTATAGAAGGCTGAAGATGAACGTTTTGGAAGAAGGGAATCGTAGTCAAAGTGAGGAAAGAAATATAGGAAGAATCGAATGGGAGTATAGATTCAACAAACGTCAAGGCTGGGCGCTCGCAATTGGACTTCACAATTTTCAGAGCAAGTCGACGTTGAAAAGAAGCCTGCTACATTGTCCAAAAAAGGAAGGGGAGTTGCTCCCACCCATCTTCCTGTCTATGCGGTCACTGGATTAATACTCTTAGATATACAGTCTTCCGAAATATGAGCTTATAGCCCACAGAAGTAACTCCGCTTAATCACACCATTTTTAAACTGACTTGCAGTTGTATTAGTATTCATTACCCTGCCATACGTTGTGATTAAAAAGACAAAATTGACAGGTGCTACTTTGAGTTATATTGAATCTAAACCCTCCTTCGTTAATTACGGAAACCACTGAGTATTTTGAATAACTACAAAATAGCGGAAACTCCGAATAGTGTACTGATGTTCTATTACGATTCCACGTTTCAACTAAGCATTTCTGATGATGACTAAAACCTAGTCGAAACGTAATAAAACGAATAAATAAACGGATTGTAATAAGACAGTATTAGGAGTTACCAATGTTTTGTTCTTATTCTAAACTTTCCCAATAATAAAGTTTAGTGCATTTAACTATTTAACTAATCCCTTTCTAACTGGATTACACATGAGACCATATTGTTGACGCAAAGGAAGATGCACCAGAAGGTCACCATTTCCCAAGCTTTTCCTGATCTAAATATAGACGAAAATAGCTAGATACAGAATAAGATTCTTCTTTTTTTCAAAACATGAACTTTTAAATTGTTATGTCAACAAAGAGGAGAAGAAATCGGACAACAATCCCCATGAATGAATTATCTTCGTTAAGGAACAGATGGTAAGCTGTCATACCTCCCAGAAAGACAAACATGATCACTACTCTTTAGGAAGTCATTTGTTTCTGAAAGCAATATATACTTCTTATTTAGCACAAAGGTTTTCTAATTTTTTTTTTTCACGCAAATGAGCCACCTCCCTTTTGCGATCATGGCCAAGCTATCTACAGTTTAATTGAGCTCGCCATCTCGTTACAAGCATCAGCGAAAAGATACGAGATTTCGAATATTTCTTTTTATCCAACCCAAAATTTGTCTCTAATGCAATGGAAAATTGCCCTACGAAAGCGATTATTTTATATTCCAGTGCACCTTATTCGTTGAACGAAAAGGCACAACCGGATGCACGGGTTTACCAAAAATTATGTTATATAAATAGGAAATGCGTGCAAGAAAATATCGCTCAACACGGAACGATAAAGAACAACACCCAAACAAGGTCGAGAAACAATGAAAACAGTTTCAAAACGCATGGAAAATATTAGGAAAACATAAGACCAGAAAAAAAATTTAAACGAGTGCATAAATAAAGCTCGCTTGAAATTTAGATACTTCAGTTGTAAGAACCGGTGCGGTAAAGCAACTCGCAGCTTAGTTTATGAAAGAAAGGCGTGTGAAAATCTGTTTTTCTTTGAATTTTTGTCCAAAAATACCTCATGATGACGTAAGTATGGTGTAAACGATCACGGAAATTTCATAACAATAATTCGGCAAAATCATGCTGAGCAGAACTTTACTCAACTTTTGCATAAATTGTAAAAACCTTCCACGTTTGTACATGCAATTTTACACGTTAAAAACAAAGAGGAGCAAAGATGATCTTCTGCTGAGGCTATAAATTAATTCAGATAAATCTCTGTAAAGCGATATCTTAACTGCTGGTACTGATGAAAGTTAAAAAACACCACAATATAATTATAAAGCTTCCTCTATATATCCGGGGCAACTTCTTTTTTTATTTTTGTAACACTTGTTTTAGCCTAAACATTTAATGGTAATATGCATTTTGTTTCAAAATAATGTTAAAAAGTCCATTATATCACTCCCGATATAGTTTGGTTTGGATAAAAGCAAATGAGCTACAACAATTTGATTTCTGGTTGCTTTGATCCAAGTGAAGGTCCCTCAGAAGTGCTTTTATTTGGTTTCAGATAGCCAATTTGAATTGAATACAAGGCTACGCATACTAACAAGTTTAAATGTATGAAATATCAAGATTTTTTATGAGATGCTTAGTTGAACATTTCATTTTTCCCTTCCATGAACAGAATAAAGGACACCATTACTGCTTAGTTATTTACAATAATTACATTTAGAAATTCAATTATAGTAGAATCAAATGGCTCCATTAGTAGGGCTTATGCTATGCGACTTAAGTAAACAAATACATATTATTATGTCGTGCGCGTCCGACTTTAGTATCCGAAAATAAGTTCACTTCATTAACCTTGAATGGTAGAGCCCTTAAAAGTGCCAGTAATCTGGAAGAATGATGACACTATTGTCATTTTGCTGAGCTATATTGTCTATATTAAGTGTTTCGAGAGTTAAAATGCTTATCTCTTTTGAGTACACACAGAGCTTCACAGGGGTGTAACTTGTCTCGAGCGCTAATTTTCCCTTGACCAGATGTGTCTTACTATTGTTGATCAGGATTAAGAATTGTTTTAAGATATTTGAGGCCATTACTGCTCTACAAAGTTAGGTTTACTGACTTGTCCAGGATTCTGAGTGTGCTTTATTGAATATTGAAACAAGCACTTTAAAATCAGCTGTTTGCAGACGTAATAGGAAGCACCTTCTCGTTTTATTGGGATTCAGCGTAAACATAGATTGTGAGGTATTAGTGCGTACTCGAAAACATTAAAGAGCAAGTGATAATGTCTACCAGTTATTAAACAATATATATTATTATGTCACTTACCTCAAAAGGTCACTACAGCCTGTTTCATCTGAGGGAATCTTCAGGTGACTGGAACAGGCTGTAGTGACCTTTTGAGGTATTGAGCCCTCTTTGTATTTCGTAATTGATAATAAATATTTGATAATTGCCTATATATATATATATATATATATATAATGTCACTTACCTCAAAAAGTCACTACAG
>JBAHVQ010213627.1:0-11809 GCA_036872915.1 Nanipora kamurai
AACTTTAATAAAGTTAGAGCGGCGTTTGCTACTCGGAGTTTCACGTGTCTACAACACGATCATCAGGCAACTGACAGCTCGCTTCTGCTATATATTTACATAATATGGGTCAAATAGTGTGATTAACTGTGATGCTGTAGTTCCCGCAATCAGTAGGTCAACGAATTATAGGATGTTTGTGTGCACGAAGAGAATAGCTCAGACCTTTTGAACACGATCAGATAGCTCAGATCTTTTGGAACACGTAGTGAAACAAATGCGCTGGAAAGCCCACTTCTTCTCGAAGGACAACATTAACAACGCAAGCAAGAATACGTTCGGATTAAAATCGAGAAAAACCTCCCGCCGATACCCGAGATGAAAGACTTTGAAGACGACCCCCCATAATGGATCAACAAAAAGGTGCATCGGCATGACAGCAACGACTTCAAGCAGCGTTACCGCGATCACCTGAAGTCCTTCCGAAACACACAGTACGCCAACGAAATAGAACTTTCCAAATACATTTGGCGACTGATGATGGAAAACTGGGAATACCAAATAAAATGGTCAATCGTTAAGCACGCAAGCTCGTACAAACACGGCTCAAGAAGATGCAATCTTTGCCTTGAAGAAAAAATGTCGATCCCGAAATCAAACAAGAAAAGCCTGCTGAACAAAAGATCTGAGCTATTCTCTTCGTGCAGACACACATCCTAAAATTCGCTTACCTACTGATTGCGGACACTACATCATCACAGCTAATTTTAGACTATTTGACCCATATTATGTAAATGTATAGCAGAAGCGAGCTGTCACTTGCCTGATGATCGTGTTGTAGACACGTGCAACTCCGAGTAGCAAATGCCGCTCTAACTTTATTAAAGTTATATATTCATATATATACATATATACATATGTATTTATATTCTATTAAATTACATTATACATACATACATACATACATACATACATACATACATACATACATACATACATACATACATAAATGTATGGTTTTTCTTTCTTGACTTATGATTTGGTGTTTTCTCCTAGCATGTGTAGACACACAGATTCGTTTTATTCCCTTTTTTTTTCATTTTTTCCTTTACAAGTTTATGATTTTCCATAACATTGGCAGATATAAACATTAGCAAGAATTCGTTAATCAAAATTTATAATTTTTTTAGCGTTACAATAATTATGCATTATCATTCCTTTAGGTCCTCTTCAGGTCTCTCCTTTTCGATTTACTAACAGACGGTTGAAATAAACAAATGACTTATCATCATTTTCACCTCATTACTCATACTTAGTTTTTTATTGAGTTTCTGATCTTATGGCTTATTTTTTTCACTCCCTATTTCACTCAGACGACTTTCGCTCGATGCGTCAATAGTTTTCATTCTTAGATTTTTAGCTTTGTTTATATGAATATTCGACTTCCAAGCCCAACAATAAAAACGCTGAAATGTTTTGAAGGTATGGATAAACACAGGAATGAAATCTTTACAACAAGCAACCATTCTAAAAATCTTTAAAAAAACGTCACAGCATTGGGAAGGCCGACGTTTTGATCCTGGAAGGTTTTCAGCTCACCGTATAAAGAAGTATCTGTATTAACTGGAAGCTTAACAAATCAAAGTAGAGGACAGGACAGTTTTGGATTATAATCTGGACTTTTGGCGTTCAAACTACCCTGTACCGATGACTGGATTCAAGCCTTCAGACTGCTGTTCCTTCAATAGAATTCAATTTTGCATCTAAAGCAAACTAGATAATAAGCACTGTAGATTGAAAGTACGTTAATGCTATGGTGAACGTCATGAAATAATGAAATAACTGAAACTGGCATTCTTTCCTAAGGATCGTACACAAATTAGTGGTTGAGTGGCTACTATTTTGTTGTTATTTTTTTCGAATTGCGAGCTATCAGAATGTCTTGAAAATCTTCCAGTCATGTTCAACGTTATTCTACTGCACGTATTTTGTAAAGTTTGAAGCTTATAAAAAAGTGAAAAAAATAAAGATCCAAGCTTTACAGCAATATCAATAATTAATAGTACCCGCAACAATAATATCAACTCTTCCTTTCCTGGCAGGTCTCTTATTATCTTCCCATGCCTAAAGCCAGTCGATTTTACTTAACTAAATGACACGTTGGAAAAAAAAAGAGCAGAGTCTTTCTTTAATCCATACCGCGTTCTTGAATCATATACAGTCCACATTATGTTCAAGTTACCTTTTCATTTTTCCACACAGCAGCTACATTGTAGTTTCTCAATATTTCGGTGTCATTGTTGACTTCTTCCAATGCCATCTTCAAACCAGAAAGAAGGGAATAACTATTCCAACCTTTATCAGGTTTTTCATCATCCATAGACACAAAAATACCAATGCTAAGATTCTTTTTCCCGTTGGCTGACGAGACTAATGTTAAATAAGTGACAACCAAAAGCAGGAACTGTTTACAACTGAGAAAACCTACACCAGACTTCATGGCTTTCTGTCTTCGGTGCTTTGCACACGTTATAATTATGTAAACAATCAAGACTTTATTGCTCTCTTTATATTTCTAGAACGTCATAAATAGCATTTGATTAAAGTTATCATTCAGATCAGAAACTATAGCTAAAATTTTTTGCGATACAAAACATTAACCAATAAAGCAATCTAGAATCTAAGACTGACTTCAATTTAACTTCTGTCATATTAGGATAGTTCTTAGGAGAATGCTATTTCCTTTGAGAGGCGACTGATCGGAAAAATCTAGTTCAGTTATTCTTTCTATTCTTTCCATAAGCAGCTATGCATAATTCATGCATTACATAGTAATCATTGGAGGTTATCAGAATGTTTAGAGGGTTGAAATTTACATGCTTCGGATGATTAGTTTAGCTAAAGTATGCCGAAGAATACAAAATATTAGAAATTCGTTGATGCACTTCGCTCAAGTAGTGAAGTGTAATAGACTATTTAAAAATTTACAAGTAGAAGCCCAAGCAATTTATGGCCATTTTGAATGATCTGATCCAAACATCTCATATTTAAATTAGTTTTCGATAGACCTTTCGGATGCTGCCGCTCGTTTAATTTTGTGATACAACAAAAACAAAGTAGCATATAATGATTCAGGCTGCTAAAGCACATTACTTGATAACACTGAGATCTGGACCACCGGAATAACTATGCAATGACAGAAAATCTTTTTCGAGTATAAAGCTTTAAACATTTTTTTTTCACATTTATCATTTGATCAATCTGTTTTGCTTCCAGCAGATCTTCTTGCATATTTGAAGAACTGATATACAGAATCATGCAGAATTTGTCAAAAACTGAAATTCGTTTACTCTATCTTCGCTCGTTCTTCGTGAGTTTATCTTGTGTTTGCTTTTTGGGGAAAACAAAAAAAAGCAACAATGTTTACTACCCTGTTATATCACCATTTCGTAGGAACTTTTTGTCGATATCACATGAATCATCTTACATGGTATTTCTATTATGAAGAGCACCTGCGACATGCTGATGGAACTAAATTGAATACGAATGTCATGCAGATTGTTCTAACAAAACGTTTTTAATCATTAAGCTACTCATGCACTCTTGAAGCTGTTTTCTAAAATTTCGTAAAAATTTGTCGAGCATACGGTCATTTAACCGTCCTGCTATTACGAACGAGACTAGAGGTAGATATAACTACTTTTTTGTAAATGTTATTTGTCCTAAAATTCTTTTCACAGCAGCTGTTTCTGTTTGATAACTAAGTAATTAAAATAAGCCGATGAAGCGTGATGATCTAACCTGTTTGCTCTTCTCTATTAAGTAATAAAGAGGGAGTTGAAATTTTGTTAACATCATTTAAGTAGTACGCCATCGATCGCATCGCTTTTGCCCAACAAATGGGTAGGCAAAGTTCTTTTAAGCGAGAAGCACTGAAGCAAACATAACGTGTTTGAGTGGTTTCAAAATTTGCAAAAACAAATTTGATCAGGACGAAGTGACGTCTAGAAAGTGATTATTGAATTTTGGAAGTGATCTTTTGTTGTGCAAGTAAATATTTAAATTCAACAAAAAAATGGTGGGTTTTATTCCCTGATAAAAGAAAAGCATTACAAGTTTTGATCTCGGGTCTAAGTAATTAAGTCTTCAGCCGAATAAATTAAAAAATTTAAATGTCCGTTAGTGAATAACGTTGGTAAGTTTTGAAAACATTTTAATCCAGTTTAACACCTTCCCTGCCACCGGGAATTTTATTATTTTACTCTGGTTAACACCAGATTATTGTACTTGTTAAAAGGAGAGAGTTGGCAGTAAAGGTGTTAAAAAATCAACTAAAATCTTAACATCCCTCATTTTCACGTAGGCATTGTCAAATGTGTTAGTTAGAATTGCAATATCTAGTTTTCGAACCCTTTCTCGAAGAAAAAGAAATGAAAAATCAGAGCAAGCAAAATTCAAGCTTCGATAATTTATGGACCAAATTCCAAGAAAAAACATTGCTGTTTTACTAAGTATGAATGTCGGTTAATTTAATTTAGCTTCGTTCGGCGCATGTACGTGATATAGTTCCCTACCTAAAATTCTTACAGTGTCTTTAAAACATCCGCAATTACTTATATCATCCCGACAAATTTTAAATTTCACTTGACGTTACTCAAAATGTCAAGATAAGCAGATAAACATTTTGCATTGACAATAAATTTTACTATGTATGTAATGTAAATGACGAAAAGGTGAATACAAAAGACTTTTGAACCATAGTTGTGTCCTGATATTTAAACTTGAAGCAGTGACTGCCGATGTGTTCCAAATGTGGAAATAATTCCATTGTAAAAATATTAAAAGTGAAAAATTTCGTTCATAATCATGCTTACAGTAAGCATCTTTTAGGAAGTCATACTGAGCATAATCTGAAATGTATCCACCTACCAGCTGATCTGAAGATGATTTTGAAATAAATTTTAACATATAAGTTGTTCAAATCTTTTTTTTTTAATTGGAATCTTGAGGTTATTGACATGTTCTTTGTCGAAACATTCAGTTTGTTAGATGTATTGAGGCGACAAAATTTGAAACATCAATCGTGTCGGTTGAAAAAATTCTGCATAGCTTAGTACCGATAACTATAAAATGGATTTACTTCAAAGGTGTTCACTCGAGTCAATTGACTTGACTCGACTTTCAGTTAACTCGGGTAATTTTCCAGATTAACTTGATCCTTAAATGGATTAACTAACAGTTGATTCGCGGTAGCTGGCAAAATCTAACCGAACATTTAAAACACTGACTTTGCAAAACTAAGCGAACCACGAGCTGTGCGTGGGAAACGCTAAGGAGTGCAATATTTGTATTGGTTAACTTTGAAATTTGAAAGAATTTGAGAAATACTTTGTAGCTGCTTCTTTTTTTGTACTTTTACGGTAGTTTTTACAGCTGATTCCATTTTTTCAAAACTAGTACAAATATTATTGAACCGGTACAATTTTCTTTTATAAAATCATCTACCATTCCTCGTACTTTGCACTCCCATTATTTCACACATTTCCCTCCTTTGGACCCTCACTTTCAGCCCCCTTCTCAAGGACTACCTCCATTCACGCTTCGCCTTAATCTCTGACTGCACTTACCATTATCTATTATCCTTCCAAGAACTTACTTCGTCGAAGGGACCTACATTTATTACATTTGGTAAATTCAATGCCATATTTCTTTAGTGACCGAGACTTTAATTCAATAAATTGAAAGACCAGGCGGAAAACGTATTCGAATGATGAAAATCAAAACCCAGCAAAAAATTCTTAACACAGGCATATTTGTGTAAAGGTTTATTTGGATCTAACGTTTCGTTGCTTAAGACGCAACATCATCTATGTTTCATTCTCTGTAACATTCTCAATAAATGTTTTTACTCTTACTCAGCCTCTTCCAACTCGGTAAAATTATTGGCCCATACGCAATACGAGTAAATTTCAACTTTGTCTCTTATTCATCATCTGCTTATGCGACAGACGAAACACTTATTATGAAGAAATTTACAAAATGTCAAGAGTTGTCTTTTCCTACGAGAACATATCTCGGTACACCTTTCATATGGGTTAAAGCTACTTGACCTGCTCCGGGTCCATTCACGTATACCCTGGAAATGACCGGCGAGACAAAATCTCGCCTCAAGTTTGTATCATAGAGGAAGAAACAAACTCCGAACAGAGTGTCATCTTGATGACTCAAGATATGAGCTCAAATTAACAGAGTTACAATGAAATTGTGATATTTCGTCCTTATTTCAAAGACATCATCAGACAGATGATGATGTCTGTCTGACACTATTGTTCGGAGTTTGTTTCTACCTTTATTTCTTTAAGTTGTCGGATTTTGTATCATAGAATTAGCAGACATCAGTAGAATATGTGTTTAGCCACGTTACAGAACGCACATTGAAGATGTGTTTTGCTCTTTTAAGTTCGCCATATTGCATGTACGTTGGAGCCGTATACCGACTATCAGACAGTTGTTCCAAACATAAGAACTATAATTATTGTTTTCCTGTGAGGTGGTAAGAATACCACGTTCATATCTAATAATCTAGTTTCTCCCGTACATACCAATATCGTGTAAAAAAGAAAGAAACTGTCAACAATATCTGAAAGAAAAGTGTTTGTTCTTCTATTAAAGTAGACCTGATAAGAGTTCCTTTTCAACAAAATGGCGTATTTAAGTGCAAATTCACTGATAGAACTGGATTGTGCATTGAGCCAAAAAGGTAAAGCCACCGGAAATGACGCTTTTGGAGCACCGAGCTGGCCGCCACGAAATCTTGTAAGGCGTGGTCAGCTCAAAAACAGAAAAAAAGAATAGCGTAAAATCGACTTTTCTTGCCACTATGAGACATAAAAATCTAAACAAGGTATAAAAGGTTAACTTTTTGTATTTTGTGGTATTGCTATGCAATAAAACATGTTATGGCTGAGTAGAAGAATGAACTCGCGTGGAGAATAATGAATTCTACTCAGCCATTTAAAATCAAATAGGATTTAAATGTACCAATATCGAAGAAACTGGTATATGTTTCGAAATATCAAGAGCTGAAGTAACATCAATTTCATGACCAGCTCCCAACTTGACCTGTAGCTCAGTTGTTGCCGGGTCAAGTAGAGTTTTCCCTACTTGTCCGGTATGGTTCGTCACTCGGAGTAGCAACTAACATCAAAACATGTTATTTTCTTTTTTTACGATGCTGTTATCGAGAAGCTAGTTAAACATTGAACTCGAAAACAACCCGTCAAATCTATTTTTCTATCTTTATAAATAAATTGTGTGCTTAACAATGTCTTGAAGTGTGTTCTTTACAACTTTGGATAGCATTTCCTTGTTTATACGTTCTGTTCACTGGCTGGAAGTAAATTAGCAATTTTTGATAATTTTTCTGAAATTTCTAACATCTTCGGGGAAGTTCTTACGATTTTATTTCCACAATGACTGAATTTGACCGTGCGACGGAATTATTTTTTTTTGTATGAAATATGAGATTGAGAACAAGTCTGAAACTCTCAAAGGACATAGGACTTGGAGTAATAAGATAGCGGTGGCCGTTCCTTCACAACTTTGACTGCTATCCATAACTAGGGGATTCTTTATTCAGTTGTATTGAGATCAGTAGGCAAATCACTTCAAAATGGTGACCCCCAGTCAGTTCATCCCACCGAATTACTGGAAAGTAATAGGAAACCGCATTCTATGTCAAATAAATTGATGGTTTTCATGCGTATAGATATACATCTTTCATACGTCATTCAGCGCGACCACGTCAAAACGTATAGTCCTCATAACAAGTCGGAAAGTCAGGGTTAGCTGCTGTTGCTTTTCAAATTAGTTAAATTTACTGTAGTTTATATGCCAAAATCGTTTCGAACGATATTTCAAAATTTCAAGTTTGTTTTGGTTTTAAGTGGTTTATAAACGCGGATGGAAAGGTGAAAGGACAGCCGAGATTCGTCAAATTGAAGCGCCTTTGACACAAATTTTGATTTTGAAAGTCTCTTTCGTTCGACTGACAAAACCGCTCACGTACTTCAGACATCAAATTCTCCTCGATTTCATTGATAAAATAAGTTTCATCACGATTTAACATTCGACTTCTATCATCAAGAGTTTCACCGTGTCGCGTTTATGTTTTGGGATCGTTTAGAGACGTGGAATGAGGTTTGGATGCTGAACACAAATGTGATTGGAGCCTGACATACATCAGATGAGTAGCGTACGTTCGTCAAGCTATGAAACAACTTCCGATAGTCGTCTGATATTTCAACGTTTCAATCATTATTATCCTATCGTGGTTTCCGCTTAGGCAGTACACATGAAGAACCTACACCTTAGCTCACAATCTGAGTGTTTGTAGCTCAATGGTTAGAGCGTCTCACCGGTCATCAAGAGGCTGCGGGTTCGATTCCCGTCTAGGGGTCAGAAATTGTTTTTCTGAAATAACGAGCTTGACGAACGTTATTGGTCGTACGGAATGAGATTAGTATTACTGCGAAATTCCCAGAACGAATAAACAAAAATATATATATATATATATATATACAACTAATTAATTTGTCCTAGCTTAAAATATCTGGATGATGGTGGTTGAAAACAGAGTCCTTAACATAGTCCATAGTATTGAACATTGAAGATTGCTCATAGTCTAATCAATTAAAAACATAGTCTTTGCACCATACAGGCTCCTTTCTACGACGAGTTGATCTTCTAACCTCAACTGATTCCCTGGGAGCCGTGACTAGTGGCAACGGAAGTAACTGCTCAGCCAATGTTTCAGATGGCTTGTGCGGTGTGCTCTCTGCTTCATTTTCTGCTTCATCGGACTCTTCTGCGAACTCCCTGGCAATAAAAGTGTGTTGTGGAGCTTAGGCAACAAACATGACCAATATTCCTCTTTAACTTAGTATCGCCTAGTTTGATAACAAACGAGTCTCCATTACGACGCTCCACCACATATGGGCTAGGGTCAAACAATGCTGACAATTTATCATGCTTCTTCATCTGCAACAACACCTCGTCTCCTTCTTGCAACTCTAACTCACCACCCTTTCTATTCGCCAGATCTACACCTCTCTGTTTACGCTTAGCATCTATGTCTCCTGCCTTCTGATCCACTTTTTCAGGTGTAGCTTCCTCAAGCGCAGGCAATTTGGACATAATCTTTCTTCCGTACAAGAGCCTCGCTGGACTAACTAACCTTGCTTCGTCGTTTATTTATAGCGATATTATAATTCCTAATAGCCTTGCCATAGCTAGTTCCATAATATTGTCTTAAAATCTTTTCTTCATCTATTATTACAACATACAGAATATTATAATATGAAGAAGTTAACCGTTTTATTAAAAGTTTTTATTGAAATCAAAAGACCTTAGACCAGTCTATACTAATAACACATGATAATCCCCGTCTATTTATCAAGAAAGCGTCCATCTTTTGGAATTATAATAACATTATTAAAGATTCTAACGATATAATAACTTACAGGTCAACAGAAATTACCTTCGAGCCTGGTTACTGGACGTCTGAATTGATAAAAAATGCAACAGGAATACTTGCAAATGTTAAACTAGAAGCGAATCTTCACAACAGCACTTGTAGTATCACAGCAGATAATACCATTCAATTGAAAGAATTGGGTAGATTAGTAGGTTTTACTAAAAATATAACTATATCATCAAATACAAAAACGGCCAGCCCTAATAACGTGGAAATTAACCGTTGACTTTGATACATAAACATAAGTTCAGAAATTGTTGACAGAAATAGTAATATTGATAGTCTTGGAAGGAGATCGGCTGTTATACTATCTTTACCAATAAATACTACACAACCATTAAGGGGTAGTATCACGCAATATAGGGACATAGAAAGCAGGGTACCTATTCAAAAAGATTGTTACAATAAGATATTATTCAATATAGAAGGAAATAATAATTTCACCATTGTTGTTTCCGTACTATTAGAATTGTATATCATGTAATTTATATGAATAAAGATATTGAGTTGGAACAAGGATTGAGAGACATCTATTATAATCCAAAAACTGGGTACCAATCAACAGAGAGATTATGAAAAAGCATTAGAAGATGGATTAAGTGTAAACAGAAAACTGGTAAAAGAATGGTTAAATTCACAAGATACAAACCAATCGTTAGAAAACATAAGTTTAGAAAAACGAGTGTAAACTACCTTGGTAAGCAAATACAAATTGATCTTGTTGATATGGGTAAATATAAATATAAAAATAAAGGATGTGACTGGATATTAACATCTGTTAAAATCTTAAGTAGATATGCTTTTGATGTACCTGTTTATAAAAGACACAACTTACATGGTTAAAGTTGTATCAGAACTACTAAAACAATTTAAAGACCGGTTCGGCTATTATCCAAAACTATCGCAATTTGATGTTGGTAAAGAGTTTTATAACGTTGGAGTCAAATTATTATTAGAAAAATATGGTATTAAATACTTTTCTACAAAGTCTGATAAAAAGACTGTTATAGTGGAAAGATTTAATAGAACTTTAAAAATTGCTATGTGGAAGTATCTTTATAGTAAAGGAACATATAGATGGACTGATGTGTTGGACCAATTGGTAGATAATTATAACAATACTAAACATAGCATTATATTAATGAAACTAAAAGACGTTAACAAAAAGAATGAAGATGAGATTTGGAACACTCTATACGGACATTATTATTCAGAGTTCCCACTAACTGAGTTTAAAATTGATGATACCGTTAGAATATCCAAATGTAAATTCAAATTCAATAAAGGTTGTGAAGCTAAATTTACTGAATGAGTTATTTAGAGTTAGTAAGGTTATACGTGATGATCCAAATGTTTATGAGTTAGAGGACTTAGAAGGTGATTCTATTATTGGTAAGTTCTATGAAGAGGAGTTATCAGCTGTCGATAAAAAAAATTATGTATACCAAGTCGAGAAAATATTAAAGAGAAAGAAAGTAGGGGGTAAAAGGATGGTCTTAGTCAAATGATTTAGATATTATAGTAAACATAATAGTTGGATCCCCGAAAGTGATATACAAAATATTGATTAATATATAAATGGCTGAAGGATTTGATAATGAATTTGAAATGAAAGATTTCTCTATAAAATACCCTGAATATGACACGATGAGATACTCTAACTTAGAAGATCAAGTAGTTTTCGTGATGACCTTCTAGAAATGGATGATAGAAGGGCTACAGACATTGACAAATATATTGAAACAAGTGATTGGTTAAACTATGCGGAATCTGTTTTAGAAAATAGAACCAAACGAATCGAATCGCTTTAGAACAACGTATTGGATAAACGAGGACAAAGACTATGAAGAAAGCAATCAAGCTGTTATTAGACGTATAGGAATCAAATCAACCACTGTTAAATTTGAAACTGATGTTTTTAAGAGAGATGGCAATTTTAGAGACGATCAGCGATATCGTATATTCAAGAAAATATGTAAAACTTAGTCGTTCGTTTACTTCACTGAATACAATAATGAAATTAAACTCTTACTAAACAATGAAAAGGGACATATATTGCTAAAGAACATCTAGTATAGTCGAGGTGGAAATATTAAAACAGGACGTTTCAACCTATTTTTAGATTATAAAAATGTTAATATAATCGAATTAAAGTGCCCCTACAGGCAAAATTTTTTTATTGGCGATAATAAAACTAGGTATGATTGCTAACACACAAGTGAAAAAATTTTTTAATTCGGTTAAATCGTTCCAGTTTTATGGCGGTTTAAAATTTGCAAAAATGCACTTTTTGAT
>JBAHVQ010213658.1:0-11808 GCA_036872915.1 Nanipora kamurai
CATACTGAACCTGTGTTCAATTCATCCAGTTTGCGTTGCGAATTTTGACCCTGCTGACACCTTAAACATGGAACGAGCGCATTAAAAAGAGAACACCCTGTTAAAATGTAGTCCAGTGTAACAGAGCATAGCGAGTTCTTTAACAGCAAACATGATCCGAAATATGACATTAAAACCAAAGCTTTATATTGTATAGTTATCCGCCAAAAGTCCATTTAGAGGCTAAAGAACTATGTAGAAAAGAACTCACTAAGTGAAAAGAAGTAAATTACGCATTCAAGCCACGAAAAACGTCCTGGATAAAATTTATTTTAGTTTATTAGTATTCATAATAGGAGGTGCAAACGAATTCAGCATCCAACACCAACCAATAAGATTGTTGCTGTATTTTTAATATTAAAAGACTGAGCTACTCGGCCGTGTTTAAACTAGCGCCTTTAACATTGCTCAAGTTAACATGTAACACAGTCAGTCTGCTCCTTACTTTCTCCATACCTCACACTGTGGCATGTTCAAGTCTAACAAAATATAATATCGGACCCGCTCGTTTCCCTGATGTTAACATTGCATTGGAGAAATGATAACGAAGGTTTACTAATATTACTATCTTCTAATCTATTTTGCTCTGCACTGTACACTCTATAATTCACCTAACTCATCATTATATGTTTCCTACTAATTTGCTCGACACCTTACCGTCTATCCCTCACCTTATACATCATATATACTCCAGCCTGTTTTTGCTCTACTTCTGTCATTCTATTCTTTCACCCGACGCAACATCGGGTGCTCCAACCTACTTTACTTGACAGCTTCTCTGTACTCATGTTACACATGATTTTATGCTGAACACTTGTAAATTTTTTTAGTAACAGTTTAAGGGGTTTCGTGTTTTCGATGCCGAAGCCTTGATGTAATGAACAAGATGTTTAGCTGTGGCACCATGTATTTTAGCGAGAAACTGGCCTTTCGTTGATTTTAGTTAATAGAACTCTCACAAGAACTCTCATTAACACGGATACACCGCAATCCTACATCTCATTGGCGGTGCCTCATCTACAATTAATTTCACCTTCATTGAATAAAGTCCTCAGTCTATATACATCTGGTAAACCGAGCCCTATATTTGATTTTCGACTCTAGTCATATCCGCCAAGAAGTTAACCAGTTCTGTATAGCTTTCTGAGAAATAGTTGTTTTCTTTCCGCAGGATATCCTCAAATAATTCGTAAACAAAAGACCAGTCTAACGGAACCACGGCTAAATGCCTCCCGTGACCTACATACATGATGAAACATAGTACAAATAACTTGCTGCTAAAGGGCGCAAGTTGACCACATTCCTCCGTGGCGAAACATACGTAGAATATTGGACACGAAATTCTCGGAAACTAAACCAACCATTGTCGATAATCAATCACTTCTCTAGCTGATTTTTCGATCACTTTATTAAAATTTTAAACACCAAACATTGCCACAAGAACCCCCGCTACTATTCCTCGGAACATTTTCTGCTAAATTTCAGTGATACTGTGTCAATGATAGAAGATTACGTCTATCTCACTCAACTGAGTAACATCCAAATAGGTCTTCTATCAGTTTACTTCGGCTAATGCCAGATGATTGTACGGCTAACGACGGAGGATTTTATTCGCCTGAAAGCTCAGTCTCCCAAAAAGAATAGATGGTGCTTCCGCAAAACACTTTTGATGACCTTTAACTTTACTCTCCTCACACAACACTGTATGCAGTTCACTTACATTTTGTTATCATGTGCTTGCCTTACTATACCCATTTTTCCCATCGCTACACTTAAGTCTTTTACTCCTAATTTTACTTTAGTATTCTAACAAAGTAGTACAACTGAAACCTTATTTCAAACCCTTTAATCCACCCACTTTCCATTTGGATCATTCCACTTCGCAACTTTTAAGTGTATGTTGCTCTTTTTAATTGATAAAAATGAAGGAAGTCACTGATTTACAAGAACAAGTTGGTGATTTAATGAGGCACTTTGAAGCACAACATGCCATTGAGAAAGCGCCAGCCGAAATGCAACAGGTAAGTTTGGGGAATCGCATTTAATTTTCAATACTTCATTATTTGGTTTTCCTGATTAAGACTTTCAGCACACTTAATCTTATATTCTGTTAGGAAATCCAGGGAGGCCAAGTCCTTGTTACTGAAAATCAACATCGAGCGTCAACTGGTCGACACAGGAAGAAACATAAATAATCACGACTGCCATTAATGAAAAATCTCTGGCACGGCACTATCACTAACTTATTTTGGTTACAGAAAGCAGCCAACCCGCTTAACAGCATGTCGCCTGTCATTACCACGTCCTGCGATCGGTTTACGTTTTCTTGCGTGGCACGATTACATTGAAGCTTAACCCATCCACCTGTCCCTATCATGAAATCAGGACCTATGTAAACAAAAAACAGGGAGACAATGTGGACAGGGGTAACACTTTGCCTCGACGTAAACAGGTCTCCAGACTAAACGTAACCTCATTATCGTCGTTCAGCTAATCAGACTCGACCAAGAACGGATTTACAGTTTTGAAGCGACACCAGTGGAGTTCATCAGATTTAGACGTTTATAAGTTTCTTGTTCAACTCAAAAGCTCGAGTTCCTCTTACGCTTTCTTCATGCTCTGCCAACTTACTGGGTTCATCCATAACTTAACTGAGCCCGCTAAAGCATAAACCATTTGTTAATTGCAACAGATTTAACTAACCAACGCTTCTGATTGCTTGTTGTACGTACATAATTTCCCAGTGATATCACCGGAATGTCGATTGCCAGCCGGATCCATTCTAAAGATGCCGATTTTATAAGGATAAAAATGTTTTCTATCACAGAATTAAAATTTCTTCGCCGTTATTTTATGTCGCACGGCAATTAGAACCCAGTTGTGAAACGTCACTGTGGCCAAGAACAATTTTTCAAATGATATTTCATGCCAAAAATGTTTCTCCACCTTGCACGGCTTCATGGATTTTTATTCACACTATTTGAGGCATTCTTGCACTTTTCAACAATTCTATCGAGCCACCATAAGAAATGCCTCCTGCCTTACCGTGCTCAGGCAAGTTACATAGTGCACATACAATGGATAAGATTTGCTCGTCACGGTAGCCCGATGCAACTCCAAATCTTTGAGTAACCTCACAGTATCTCAAGGTGTGTGCGTGTCTCCACCGAAGACAAAAAACAAACTATTCCTTTTATAACATGGCACTCAGCTTACTTTGACTCGTAAATGAGCGCGATGATCCTATTTGCATGCCTAGAATGGGTTTCTGTGTATTCAGTTTTATTCCTCTCCCAAAGTATTTATACACATGTTTTTTAGGTCTCAAATTTGTATTCCCACTTTTCGGGAAACTGTATGGCATCTTAATGTCTTGGCAAAATCCTGGTGGGTAATTCGCCATGTTTCTTTATAAGTAACAATGTCCTCGATAATTAACCCTCTCACAATCTTAAAACAACGCTTCTCTTCGCTTTATCCGCTACCTCGTCTTTCATCTCTGAACAGTCCCTTCGTCAACGTCTTTCAAAATTACAAGTTAAAGTATATGCACGCAACATGTTGCATTCGTTTGGTGACCTAATCCAACACCAGATGGTGTTGGCCAGTCCTTTATGCACTACCGCCAAGACTTAGCTGAATGTGTTTGCTGTGTGTGCAATTATATCGGTAAAAGTACACAGGAAAATATTTCTCATTTGTGATTGGGTAATTCCAGGGCAGTTAATTAAGAACTGACAATAGTGACTGGCTGGTTATTGTGTTATTACAACGCGGAGTAAAAGTAAACAAGAGAGGCGTGTAAAACACGGTGCGCGAGCCGGTCGCGCTCAGTGGCAAAAGATAACATTCTTAGTTCAGGTAATTTCCAGGTTAAAGGCATAAACTGATAACTATTGCAACAAACAATCAAAATTCAATAGTGATGTTGTAACGTCACTAAAGAATATCGGTACTGAAGTATCAGGTGTATCAACCTGAGCATAATACAGCCGTAATATATTTGTTTAGCAGTTCGCTATTACGTTTGAATTATTCAAAGAAATACGAGCCAATGTGTTCAACTATGGTCTTCTTTCATAAATAAAGCACGTTTCCGGTAATACCACTTAGTTCAAATTTGAGTTGGTTTTCTTTGTCTTTCGTAAGGAGTATTAAAAATAAGCAATACGATGGACCAACTCAAGCTTTGCTGGGGATACATCCGGGATACAGACCGTGAATTTGTAATGAGCAGTCGACCCAGCATCGAACGCCTCGACTTCGTTCTTTCGAGTTCCACTGAAAAAGGACAAAAGCTCTGAATAGAATTCAAACGAATTGAAGTCGAGAGGCGTTGGATGTAATATTTATTTATGAAAAGGTCCATCGGGACCTTCAATAACTGTATCGAGTTGGGTAACCTAATAGCGCCTCGCACGAGACAAGCATTGCTGCAGAAGAATAGTGGTCAAAACACGATTTTATTACAGTTTGCCTGGAATACCCAATGTGGGATTAATACTGAATCAATGCGCGCGCCAAAAATTAGCCACGGCCTCCCACATTTGCCACATATGTTTCTCAACAATGCTCTTCAAATTTGGACTAAGTTAATACCCTCGAATGTCGACTCTTATCCAGATACATACCTTGGGCTGTATCTGGCTAAGAGGTCCCGTCCTCATTGGTTAACTCTGATATTAACGGTTCGATGAAATACTGTTGTTGACGCCTTTGGTTGATAAATGTAAATTTATCCATCGTCCATCAGTTCTTGTCTTTACCTTCTCTTTACCTTCTCTTTAACTTGAGCATAATAGGGAAATTCTTGACTGCTTCAAGCGAAGGTGAGCTCTGTTTTGCCTGAAAGATTTTTCCAGAATATGTCTAAAGATACATTCTTTGTTTGCACATGGTACAATCTCCAGTAAGTGCATTAAACACTATACTGTACTACTAAAATTAAAATATGTTTATAATACACTACCACTAAATACTGATTTAAAAGATTGCCGTGAGGAGGGTACAATTATTATGTCAATTATTATTTGGTCCATTCCCATTTTGAACTGCCACGATGAATCCATTGTACGTAAGTTGTGACGCAACTTATTCCATCACATTCCCTCCATTATAACTGAAACTACGGTTTACCATAGTCAATCCGTATATGGTCTGGAAACTGGGCAAAAGTCTTTGTTCTATCTTATTGTTCATTTTATGCAAACTTGTGCACGGTGAGAACAATGTATGTTTGGAATGACGGAGGAATCGTCCAATATCAGCGTTGGGCTCAATCACTCAACCGTGCTGTTTAATTATTAATAAGCGTAAAAGAAAAGATTTGTGCACGGTGTGGACTGCATGAACATAAAATCGAAGCTCATCATAGGTGCTTTGAAATTTGCAGAGTTTCCAGACCTTATCTCAATTGGCTACGGTTTTACACAACCTCGAGCCCAGGCGCTCTCCCTTCACCCCTGTCGTCGAGAGAGAGACCCTGGTTGCAGCTGGTCACCTGACCACACTGCATCAACAATACCGCTGGGAGGGTGGGTTTCCGAAGCTGTACTTTAACGTCGACGGCACTTTAACCTCTCGCCCTGGCACATGATAGATTTTATGGCTACAATTTTAAAACTTTGCCTTCCCTCCCCACAATAGTGTTTTTTAACCACCCAGAATTTGGGTGGTCAGGTGACCAGCTGCATTCAGGATCTCAGTCCAGACGACAACGAAGAAAGAGAGCGTGGGATCTAGGTTGGGTAGAAAGAGTTGAGCAGTTTAGAAACTGCTTAACCTGTTAAAAATAACTTATTTTACGGCGGAAAAAAACATATCGGGCTATTTGGACGTATTGCCAAAGTCGTTCGAACATTTTCTGCTTCTTGCAAAGTAAATACAATTCGATTCGTGGATACTATCTACGAATCCCAATAAACTAGATTACTGGTTCGTCTCTTCTGTTATTCCTGGAATAAGAACAACTATCTTCCCAGGGGGGTAATTTGGAGATGGCCAAAACCCCGTTACATTAAAATGAAAATACGGAAAAAACCATGACGTTGAATTATGATTTTTAACCATCAGCTGTGCAAATTATCTGCTCGGGCCTTCTAGCAGTGTATATTATAATTTTCTAGAAAGTCATCGACAAAATACGGTTCACCTCCCTTCTACTTCTTTTTGTTTTTGGTTTGTCGAACTACTCATCCTTTAACCTCCATCTGTTTATTTAAAAGATAATTAACTTCTTCCTGTCCGTATAGGTCCTCAGTGAACTATGAAGACTTTAGTATTTAACTCTGGCTAACGCCAGACGATTTTAATCGTCAAGGGGAAAGTCCTCGGAGAGGAAAAGGTTAACCAGGGTTTAAAACCTATCTCCTTAACTCCTTTCTGTCCGTATAGGTCATCAGTGACCTATGGAGGCTTTAGTATTTGACTCTGGCTAACGCCATATGATTTTATTCGTCAGGGGGGAAGTCCTCGGACAGAAAAGAGTTAAGCGAATACATTTCCACAGAAACTGAATCACATCAAACCGAAAACTACTCTAGACGTTTACTTTGTAGAAATCGGAGAAACAAAGAAAGCCACTTCTGGAACGCACCATTTTTGATTCGACATTTAAAGCTCAAATTATCGGTGTAGTAATTCACTCCTGAAGCTCAATTACTCATCTGGTAGCCAGTTTTGGTGGTGATCAACGCTAAAACATCGTTGTGAAGGACAGGAGACATGAGTAAGCATTTCAAAGGGAACGCTGAAGGTTCGTTCAATATTAGCGCAGTTTACTGTTACACATGATGAGAGAAAACTGCAGCTCGTCGGAAATTAAATGCTGCAGGTAAAGGATTTAAGGAGCTTTGGCTGGAAGACAAAATTTCAGCAACAAACTGTCAGCATTCTTTATAAATGAAACTAACGTTAACTGCATTGCTTGAGAAGCTAGGAAATGTTTATGGCTTGGAACTAACAACATTAACCCTTTCCTGTCCGAGGGCTTTCCCGGCGTTAGCCAGAGTAAAATACTAAAGTCTCCATAAGTCACTGAGGACCTGTACGACCAGTAAGGAGTCAAGAATTCAATATTGATCCTGACCTTAAGGTACAGAGACCACACGTGATCATCGTAATGTTCCACTTCTTCAATTTCAAAAACATTCTTTCCATTCTCGATAAACCTTTCAACTGTATTTCCGCGACGGGGTGATAAGATAAATACCGTACCCTGGATAAAAATAAGGAACTCGAACATTATTGCACGGCCGTGGGAGGGGTAAGAGAACAGAAATAAAAAGATGTGAAAGGAAACGAAATGAGGGAAGAGAGATAAAGAGAAGGACAAAAAGGAAATTGAATGGAAAGGGATAGGAAAGAATAAGGTAATTACAAGGACTAAAAAGGAAAAGAACAGAAAAGTAAAGAAATGAAACATAGTGGAGGGAAAGGGAGGGTGGGAAACAGTAAGGGAGGAAGACGGGAGGTATGGATGCTAGGCGACAACCTCGTACTTAGGAACTTTTCTTCGCGTGGACAGCAAGAGATACTGGGTACGTGATTGGGAAGGCGGGAGGAAACAGGCCTAAGTAATTAATTCCAACACATAAAGATAGACAAAACCTTACCTCGGGTTTCAGAATTGTACTCATGACATGCAAAAGGCTTTCGTGGGCCTGTTCATAGAACAAACTAAACAGAGAATAAAAACTACCATAAAACTATAATTTTTTACAAAATATTCTTTCTAACAACAGCTAACCTCCTTTAATAGTATCTCGGGGCCAGCTACGGATGTAACACGCACGAGGAAGTCGTGTAAAGGTAACTTTGAGGGTGAATAATGGCGCGAAGGCACTTCGTCATACCCAGTCAAGACCGGCTGCAACTCCGAGGTCTTTCTGCACACAACCCTGGGGATCTAGTCCAGAGAACTATGGAGACGAAACTGAGATCAACCCTTTCCGTCATGATTTTTTTCCTTTTGTTCTGTGTTCTCTTATTGTTTTATGCTTTGTTCTTCCAATCGTTCTATTGTTATAACTTGTTGCTGTACAACAACACTATGCTGGAAAGGGTTAAAGTAGTTATAGCTACCAGTGAAAAATAATAGTCACGATTGGTAAGTTAACAATCAGCAATGATTGCAAACTTAACAGAATAACTCATCGAGCAGACCAGAAATAAAAACCAGCACAAGAATAACTTTAGGTACATGAACTGGAAAAAAACAAAAACCTATTTTCAAATCAAGCTTCAAAAATTTATTACAGTAACAATGAAAAATATCTTTAAAGAAAGGGGCCCTAACTTTTTATGGCATAGCCGCCTTGAGCGGCTGTTCTTCGGATTAGCTCAACCCCCCGTCTTAAACTAAACAACTTTACGTAATGAGAGGTAATTGAACCTTGCTGGTGTTACGAACAGGCCGTGTCGTGGGTTGTCGGGAAAGGGAAATGTGGTAAGTATTGAGTATTCATAACGATAACTTGATATAACAATAAATAGAACATGAAATATTGCGTTTGGAAACGAATGCATTGGAAAGTTTTCTTGCTGTTTCTGTGGTAACCCTCGACAGTTTCATTTTATATCACAAATCCGTGAATTTTAGTGGCTATCGTACTGTACAGGCAGTATCAAGAATCAAACTATTGGCATGTATACGACCAACGACCACAACTTACGTCGCAGAATCTATCTATAAAATGATGATCAAGCCGATGCTTCTTTATAGCGATTCTTTACTTCTTGGTTCAGACACAATGGTTAAAATGAATCAGAAAGTCCAAGACCGGGCATTTAAGGTTATGTTTGGAGATTCCAACATGAATAGGTGGATCTCGATTCAATCCGCTTGTAACCGGTTAGTAGCTCAGGACGTTTGGAAGTATTTGCATGGACTTGCGCCATCGGAGTATAATCAATATTTTAAAAGGACTGAACATAACATTAACACCTGTAGTAATGGTAAAAACATTGTTCTACCAGAAGTAAAAAGAGAATGTGGTAGAACAAACATTTGTGTTCCAAGGGGCAAAACTTTTTAACAACTTACCCAATGAAGTAAAACGGGAAATATCTATTATAAATTTTAGGCGAAAAGTTCACCATTTTTTTAGTTCTTAGAGTAAAACAAAGATTTGTATATGTACTTTATTTTACTTTTCAGATGTCTATTTTTAGTTTTTTCCTGTATGTATTTTTTTTTAAATTTTTAGACAAGTCCTCCATTGATAACAGTATTTTTATTACTGAAGGAGTATACCTGTTATAAATATTGTCAATAATAATAATAATAATAATAATAAGAAGAAGAAGAATATCGATGTAGTAGGTAGAGCACTAACTTCGAAGTTGGCTAGCTTTAACAGAAACAGAGCATCGGAGTATTCTTTCTTGTTATGGTAGGATGTAAGTAATTAAGTTGTTTTGTTTCTTTTCTACTAAGTTTTAAGAAGTAAGAGAGCTAGGTTTTCGTGCAGGTTTATTATTCTATAACTTGAAATTTAAATCACAGCTCCTCCAGATTGAGCGGGGCATTTTTTTGAACACCCTGTATTTCTATGGGGACCTCAACTCCTTTGGATAAGAGGGTGGCGAGTCCTAGTGAGTGAATTATGCTATTTTATGTGCATGATTTCGTGACGTTGTCTTCGAGTTTGAACAACCAACCAATTTGAACGACTTTATTCCCCGGGTACTTTGCCTCCGCGGCGAAAGGCCGATTAAATGACCCTGGCATCGGCCGATCACTTGACACCCCGAGCTTCGGGGTGTTTTAACTCCTTGGTACCAGATTCAGTCACCAGCGACTGATGCAGACTTTAGTATTTTACTCTGGCTAACGCTAGACGATTTTACTCGTCAAAGGGAGGACCCTCTGTCACCAAAGAGTTAATATGGTTATTTATGTAGTCTCGTTTCATTTGTTGACTTGAGTAATGATAAGAAGACGTATTCAACGCTCTACAAACCTTCTCATGCAAAATATTCGTAATAAAAGCTACCAGCCACCATAATTCACCATACATGTATCATTGTGTCTTACCAATAGCCAATATTTCGAATTAGCACAGTTTAATGAAACAATGTAATACTAACCAGTCAGCACACATTACAAAATCAAAATAGCCACAGTATTCTGCGTAATCTTCTTTCACGTCCCACCTAAGTACTCTAAAGAAGTGATATGAGGGTTATTTTAACAATAAAGTTAACCCATTAAATCCCACTTTTACTCGGTCTCCACGTTAACAGGTCTATCCGTACAGTAAACTAAACAAGTTTTATTTCATCTGTGTTCGATGCAGCGCCAGATTTAGACATGGGCAAGCTGGACAGTCGCCCAGGGGTCTCCACAACCAGGGAACCTCCACATATTTCATGAAAAAAAAAAACATTTGTACGGAAAAATGTATTTGTGAGTGCTTGAATGGTAGTCTTTATGATTGAAACGTAGGAACTTTGCAGATTCTTATAGTCTTGTAGATTGATCATGTGCTAGTTTATTCAGATTCTTTATACTTGAAAATAGGAACTAGATTGTTATATAGATTGATCATGTTTATAGATGTACATTTTTATTCAGATTCTTTGTTCTTGGAAAATATACTTTATGGATGACTCTAAATATGTTTTGTCACCTTTTTAGTATTCTAAGGTAGGATGGGCCTCCACTACTGAAGGTTGCCCAGGGGCCACCATTGGTTCGATGTAAGACCCCACCTTCAGTTAAATTCAGCCATGCAGTTCCTTTCCATTTGCCGCTACATATGGAAGCGATAAAAACTCACGGTTTTACCTCATACGGAAATCAGGTTGCGTTCTGATTAGTTATTGCTGTTGTTGTAGTAGCAGTTGTTTCTGTTCTCGTTTTTGTTGTTGTCTTTGTTTTCAATTGACTGGAAGGACAGTCCATTGCTTTAATGAAATAATTAAACAGAACTAATCCTAACAATTTGCATCTTCGTGGATCTCGCGAATACTTACAAGGTAATACCGTAGTTTCTTTTGCGGGGTGGCGATTATGCCCACAAAAAGTCCACCCTATTTACAGTATAAGCCTTCCCGCGCAAACTCAAACCCTTTAATAAGTTTTGTAAACTTAGCTCCTAAAAGTGGCATTTTAAAGGTATATCAGTGAATCCTATCCAAGATGTGTTGTTTGAAGATTTGCATGGTGGCATAAGGTTTTATTTGGTATTACTAATTTTTGTAGGTTTATACCATGTTTGTTTAGTTAGTTCTGAGCTTTCGACCGGTACACTCCGATGGTCTTCAGAGAGTGGTGAACCGAAGGTTTGTTGTACCGTTTGCGATGTTGACGTGAACAAACTTTCAGTTCACTACTCTCTGAAGACCACCCCAGTATACGGGCCGAAAGCTCAGAACTAACCAAACAAACATGGTGTAAACCTACAAAATTTAATAATACCAGATAATATCCAGGATATATTCAATATTGTAGCAAACTCTTGAAAAATATTACGCTTTATTATAATCATAAGCTAACTCTTTACTTCATGCTTTACCTGGTTTTTACTATTGTCCCTCCAAAGGTTTTTTCGTTTTCCTTAGCTATAAACGTTAGATCTTAGATTGGTTAAGGTACTGACATAACGAACCAGTATTTTGAGAGAAAATCGAGACGAAAGTTGCTGAACGAAACAAGAGCTTGAGAAGAAGAATGAACTCGGGTAGAGAATAATGATGTTAGTTGTTACTCCGAGTGACGAACCATACCGAACAAGTAGAGAAAACTCTACTTGACCCGGCAGGGAT
>JBAHVQ010213680.1:0-11807 GCA_036872915.1 Nanipora kamurai
AACAATAGTGTAATTATGAAATTAGTGCTATTAATTAAAATACGTTAAACTTTGAATATGGTTTTTATGTTCTGTGTTATTTGTTAACATTATACATGGCATGACCTATAGAATATCTTATACGATTCATTTTAAAATATTCTGTAGAATATGTTATAGGATTTTCATACAAAAATGGAATAGAATATTCTATAGGATATGGCAATATTCTCTAAAACATGGCAATAGAATATTCTATAGGATCGAGCATGGGGCTTCTTGTTCCGGCAAAGTTCACTGTGCCTTCACAGTGGATCTGTGCAAGAGATTTACAATACACTCACGTCGAACTAAAAAGCGTTGTAAACTTGCAAAACAAGAAAATGAATTTTCAATGCTGATTTAAGGTTGACATGTATGAACCGTGCTTGTTTTATATTAGCTTCTTGAAGAATTCTGTCTGTGCATCGATCAAGTGCTGCACTTTGTAAATAATTAGTGCATTGCTAATTGTTTTAGGGGGTGCTCTTTAATATTTTTAATGGCACTGAAATGGGGGCGGCAATCAAGCAAATAACTTTAAGTAAGTTTATTTGTGGTTTGCCAAACATATATAATATCAATATACAACCTACTCACTATTGTAATTGTTTTTGTGACAATCATATCATGGGAAAGATCGTTAATTGCTACAAAATACAATACCATAAATTTTAAAGTAATTTGTTCTGTTAAATTTAGGATAAAATTAGAATAGTTCCTTGCCTTCAGATAAATGTATTCACTTTTAAGTTCATATTCTTTAAACGATTCCATAGAATATCTGATAGAATTTCCATAAGAATATGCAACAGAATATTCTATAGGATATGACAATAGAATATTCTATAGGATAAGAGGTTCTATAGGATGCTATAGAATATTTTCGTAAGGGAGATGTTGCAGAAGATATTAAACTGCATTGCCTTGTGGTTACATTTTCCCTAAAACCTAGAATACTTCTCCTGTAGAATGATTTCACTCAATTGTGTTGCAACTTGTACAATTTAAAACTTAGACATAAAGTGTAACATAGTTATACTTGTGAATACATAGTGGAGTAGGTTCCATTTGTGCCAATTTTGATACCCTGTCATTCATATTGTAACAGAAGTTGTTCTAGCTTGTAATTTTGTTATAAAGCTAGTTGACAGTATTTTTTCTGAAGCACTGTCATGTGTTTGGTTAGGGGAAATAAAGATGTTTTTTGTAATATTTCATATGTATGGTGGTGTATAGGTGACATGCACATTGCGTCATCACTGCCATGTTGGATGAACTTAACAAAGGTTTTCCTTTATGTGCAATTATAATTTCATCCAACATGGCAAAAATGTCTTTGTCCTTTGAATCTCGAGGGATTGGTTGCACACCACCTATTAAAACCAGCAGTTGTTCGTATCAGTCCTGCAAATGGTAATTTCACCAGAGAACTGATTATGCAATTTTGGCTATCAGTTTGTCCTAGTACATTTTTGATTTAACATTATGTTTTCAAAACTTCCTAACTTGATGTGTTACGGACATGCTTTCATCTATGACATGAAATATACCAAATCTGTGGCTTCAGATTATTGAAAAAACGTGTCTAAAACGCACGAAATAGCTTTTCACAAGACCCTAAAAAATTTTCCGGGCACCACGCCCCCGGACCCTTAGTTGTTCTGGGTATTTGATGATTAGACCCCCCACAAGTTTGGGGCTGGAAATTTTTGGCATGTGTTTGTGGCCTTGGTGCTGCAACTGCTACTCATCCACGCATTTGATGTAAATGTCCAATGTATAATAAGTTTGATACAAGCAAAGAATGGTCTCTCTCTAATACATCAAAAGGTGCTCAATCTATTGAGGAGATTCTTCAATTAAAAACAAGAACTCGTTCCAGCGCTACAATGTGAAACACGCTTCATCGTTTGAGTCAATTGCTTTAGATCATGTAATCATTTACTTGCTGCACCTTTTCCTCTGAAGCAGATAACTTAACAAATCTACTTATTTTAGAATTGCACAAGCAAGATTCCATTGAGAAAAGAGTCGAAAAACCTTTAATGATGGATTTAACAATTTTAAGCATTGTGCTGCTTGGGAGACATATCTAAATGAAACATTAAATTCCCTTCAATTGGTCTGTCTGTAAAGAATGAAAGAAACTAAAATGGCGTGATCTAATATGCCCAGAGAAACTCAAATTGTTCAGGAACATTGACATTAGCCAGGTTTTGCCCAATCATGAAACATCTTACAGTATCTCTCAGTTATGGAAACAGTTTCTAGTTATTACTGACAATTTAAGCTCTAGTGGTCTGGTAGAGAAGGAGGACATCAGGAGCAATGCAAATCAATTCTTGGATCAATTTTGAGCTGTATATCAAACAAAACATGTTACTCCTTACATACATGCACTGGTATGGCATGTGCCTGAATTTATGAAGCTCTGTGGAAAAATTAGCCCATTTATTCAACAAGGTCTTGAGAAGCTCAATGACAAGACAACAAAAGATTACTTGTGGTCAACCAATCAAAGAGGACTTAATGCTTTGTTTCAAGTGGTTCAAAAAAGGAATCAAATGGAGTATCTGGAGGATCCTGGATGTAAGCGAACAGGGTAGATCACTGAGTTGCAGTGATTATTTTAACAATTTCAAAATCCTTCACTCTTGTAGGACTTATACTGCTAAATGTTCTATTATTTTTAGAAGCTCTTTTAATCAAATTTGACATGCCAGGGTTAAATTCTGGTCTCAAAGCTAACAAAGAGTTGACACTTTTCAGGTCATACGACTTTTCACCTCTCTCACCTTTCACTCATTTAAACAACCCTATATTGTTTAGCATCGAAGAGAGCAAGATTCTAATAATTAAACATGCCTACAGGTAGCCATTTTGTTCAAAATTATGGAACATAGCAAAGCACAGCCGTACTGTACGTCTCCAAAAATAATAAAGTACTTTTGAGCCTGAACTTTCTTTTCGCCTGGTGTCCAGGTTACTCTCAAAATAGACTTTTGATCTGTTTTGTCAAAGTTAGTGTAACTCAAATTAGTTTCTTGTATACATATAACCTCATCTACTGAGTATAAATAAAGGAGCTGACAACTGGTTGTTCATTTGAGTACTTTAATATCGTGGGTGTAATTAATAAACTGGAAAAGAGAATACTTGTGCAGAAGTTATACAAAAATTAATTTATTTTCAAGTGTTTCTAATGTGTTCGCTTTTAGTTCCATCTCCTCTTACAAATATCACCAACAAAACAAAGTCATATTTGTTTCATTCACACAAAGATGGTTACCTACAGCTACATCTTCTTTAGTGGCAGGCTTTTCACAAATCCAAAACTGATTTGATCCTCTTACCAAATAACAAAAGTCACCATTTTTATTCATGATTCTTTCTTACCGTTTCTCTCTGAGAAAACTCAATAATTTCGGATTGGTCACAGAGCTGACACAGTATACCTCTCGTCCTTTGCACATTTTCCTTACACCAATATTTTTAAGGTGGTCCTACACAAAATTTCCATTTCTTTTTTCTAAACGGCTGCTTTGTTGGCTTTGTTGTATGCAATGGCAAGAAATTATTGGTAAAGGTTTATAATTAACAAATAGGCGGTATAATATGATAATTGACTCTGCAAGAGGTAAAATGGACGGTTTTCAAAAGTCAATAGTGGGAAATCTAACCATCAGAAAATCAGCAAGCCAGTTCTGTTGTGTTAACATGACAGTTGTCTAGGGTCTAGACCCAAGTCTCAGGCTCTTGATCACAGATCTGCTGGGGTGCCAGGAATTTACAAAGTCAAGTGTATTTTAGGTCTAGACCCTGGACCTGTATGAGATCTATTAACTGGGGAAGTTTCATTAAATAATTCCAATTACATCACAAGATATTGTGTTGTGAATTTCCTAAACGTAGCGAAATTGAAACATTGAGAAAAATGCTCTTAAAGTTTACATAACCAGTTTCTTCAGCCAAATTCATGAAATCATTGACAGATAATTGTCTATATTGGAGCAGCATTGTATTAACAAGTCCAAATATTTTTGTGATCAAAATGACCCTGAGGCATATGTCACTCCTTCATTTTCCTCAGCTTGGTCATTTTGCTTCTTCTGCCCTACCTGGAGTATTTTTTTGTCACACTGTAACATTATCTTTGGCTTGTAATTGGCCTTGTTTACCCTTACGAGATGTGTGCATCTCATCTCCTTGGTACAGAAGCTCCCTGGCTCCACTTCTGCTTCCTTCAGAACATCTAGTAATGCTTGACAGCCACAGCATTATAAACTCCACGATGCAATGTGTCGCTTCCAACAAACACACCCTTGGGGAGATTATCCCAAATAACCCCATTCAGGGACTCATTTTGATTTTGGGTTTTCCCATCAAGACATCTGTCAAGCAAATTGTCTCGACTTCTTTGATCACTGATTTTGGGAGACTAGGACCGGCTTTATACTCATTTGTTCCATTGGCTTTATCCCTTTTAAATTTACACCAACTGTCTGCACCATCTGGGCAATGGGTATGATAGACGTTGTCCCTGGAAGATGCACAGTGAAAGAGAGCAGCATGACTGGCTTTCTTCATTTTCTCTTTATTGCCAATGTTGCTTCTAATGGCCATACCATAATAGTTGTGCAGCCAATCAATCATCCCATTGGTGAGCTTACCTCTATCACCCAAACCTTTCTTTTCCTTAAAGGACATTGGCAACAAAAAATTTTATTGCATATTTAAGTCTTCTTTTAGCATGTACATGGAAATATGTTATTATTTTGATGTGAAACTTGCGCGAGTCCAAGTAAAAAGCAAATGATTTCGGCGTAATTATATACGATGTCCGCCATCTTGAAGGAACTTCTCGTAAAATTATCTATCTGGTCATGTGACCCCCGTGACGTCAAGTGCAGGGTAGAAAGAAAAACAAGTCGATTTGTGGTCTGTGTGGCGAACGTTTGTAAGTTCTCAGGAAAATTACATTGCAATTCCGCGTTTTTATGGAGAGCATTCATAATAATCAACTGAGTGAGGTCCTACCCTATCAATTTGAGCCTGTACCGACGGAAGACACGAGTAGTGGGGATGACGAAAGTGATTCTGAAAGTGAAACTTCGTCAGACGAAGACGTTGATGAAGCGTTTGAACTCGAAAATGCCTGGCGTCTTCAGTCTCTTAGCTGGTGTAAATGCGGCCACTGCACCTTACAAAAGAAGACTGTCGAAAGTTTCTGTTGTCACGAAAAGGCCTTAGAGTATGATGAGTATGACGCCTTGATTTCGGACGCTGAAGGAAAAGGCGAGCCTTGTTTGACATGCCTCCCTGAATTCAGCGAAAACATGCTGTCTGAGGCAGTGTTAAAGATAGATGTTTCCCGTTATGTGGAAGAAAACTGGCCTCTCGACGATAAAGATATGGAAAGAATCCATAAACTGTATCGTCTGGTTTCCTACCATCGATGTTCACGTTGGATTTTCCAGATTTTGGGGAAGAAGAAGAGAAGACCTTTTCCATCTTGTGTGTACGCAAAAATTCGTGAAAGGTTTGCGTCACCGGATGGTCTATATACTCATTTCAAATATGCCAAGAACGGAAAAAAGTACAGTATGTAGTTTTTTTGAACAGTTATCCAGTGCACAACATTTGTTTGTTTTACTGTTTAATTTATTTTAAACAGAGTCAGTAATTGATTCATGATCGGTTCTTACACTTCGTTTCGCTACATCTGCATCCAGTACTACAAATACGTTCTTTTCCTCTACAGTTACATGCTCTTGTTGCACATTTTCCTCTACAATAACATGAAATTATGTTTGGCTCCGTATTTTCAGATAAATGAGCTGGCATTGAGTAGCGAGTGTGTCGACTGGCAACCACTTGGTCCTTCGATGGCCGCTCCCTTCCTGTCAAGTACTTTCCAGCTAAGGACTCCAGTTCAGGTGGAAGCACTTCATTGGCATGGGCTTTGGCTAGTTGTAATGTTTGATACTGGAATCTCAACTGGACAGCCTCCTTCAATATAATGTCACATATCCTACAATGGGGAGGATACAGACACTCCATTCATTCAATATACGTTATAGACTGTCAGTGCGATTGTGCTGTACTTGGGATGCCAGTCCACAACTTTGGATGATAATCTTCAACTACTAGGGGTAAAGAACACGAACACGTTTAAACTTACTTACCGTAAGTTGGTTTTTCCTTTAATGGTTTTGCTACTGCTTTCTCACCTTTGAAAGCTTTGGGGTAGCAAATAGACCATCTGAGCTTCCCATCAGTTGTTTTGGCTTGTTGCCTTGTACTGTTTTCATTATAATGTAGGTTAGGACAAAACAACCTTGAAATTACACAATTGGAATTGTAGTTTGGATTGTGAACAGAAAATTATGTGATTAACATATACTACAACAGTCCATTTCTGGTAAATTTCAGCCTGACCCATGCTGTTTCAATCTACAGGTAGCTAACCTTGCACTTAGGGAATGATATGAAAAGTACGTATTTTTTGATGCCAGTAAATTGTCCAAGGCAGATGTCTGGTGAAATTGGGACAACTTGTGAATTGCAGCAATTAGTCTTGGCCTAGTTACCATCTCTGTCAACTTTTTGTGTGCTGCAGATCCTAAAATGTTTGCAGAGATTAATTGTCAACAAAACAACAACATGCAAGTCTACTAGCCTGACTTAGCCATGCTCGTTCAACTGTACTGTGAATGCATTGAGTGAAAATCTTGTTGTCATTGTGATGGTGAATGCTGCGCCAATTTTCTTCTCTCTCGTCTGCAGTAGTACTAGAGTTGCCAACCCAGTAGATATGGTTAACAATCGACTGAGAAATAACAGTAAAAAAAGCACTGAATACATACTGGATATGTTTTCTATGTTGCCTTTGATCTGTCGTCCCCACAGTACAACGGTACATACTGTTTTATCAATTGCTGGCTAGGTGGCTGCCATTTGATAAGTAAAACCAAACTAAAGTTGTAATTGGTCATCTAAGCAGGAAGGGATTAACTGAGAAATGGATTAATTAGTGGTTGTATTAACTCTGCATTGTCTTGAACTGTCATCATAGGTAAATAAAACTAGTGTACTTGAAGGTGGTCGCCATGGTATATTATGGTCTAGTGAGCCGAATGTTTGCGGGTGGTAGTGAAGAATCGGAAAATATACCACGTAACGTTGTAAGTTTCGTTTTGCAGAGTGCGAGTTTGTTGGCGCGAAGCAAAAACAAAATCCTGGCAATCTGATTAGCCAGCAAAAACGTTGTTACACAAAGGTTGAATAAGAACACGAGAACAAATTTGCCAAGTGGAGAGCCGCAAGGGCGTAGGAAGCACATTTAAGTTGGGGGGGGCACTAACTTTTAGGGCACTTGCCTGGTGAAAAGTGCATTTGACATATTAATGTATACTGTTGATACACACGTATGATTTTACACTCTTAAACTATGCCTACATGTAAATGAGTCAAGGTAGATTTTGCTTATCTACACTAAAAAAGACTTGAATACAGACTTTAATACCATCAAAGTTCAAACTAAAGCCAATCTTCAGTAAACTGATGTGACAGGCCAGATATTTTTCAAGTGTTATCGTAGCAGTCTCGGAGTAATGCCATGGCAGAACCAGCATATACCGGGGCCTCGGCGGTTTTTATAATGGCAATTTTTCCATTTTTGTGAGGCTTCCACAATGCAATATAGGTCCCTGGTGCCAGAAAGTGCGAGGCCTGCTAAAACACGGGGCCCATAAACATTAGCCCTCAAAAACGTGGGGGAATGCACGCAGCCCTGAATTCTAAAATGGCGGTGTCCAAAGCGCGCACGGCTCAAAAATGGCGGGGCTCCAAAATCTTCAAATATTTTCAAGGTTGGGCAGTCGGCCAGATTCTATGGATTTTGGCGTTACTATTATGTTATTATGTGTTTTATCTGGTTAATGTGCAATTATTTTAAGAAAATCTTACATAAACGAAGGAAGTTATGACCGCAAACAAAATGTATTTTATCAATTAATGTTTAGTAGGCATTTTGATGAACCAGGGGGGCCTTTGAGGGGATATAGGGGTGTAAAGGGCCCCGCGCTGATGAAATGCCGGACCCCCGGGCATTGGTAATCAGGTCTTGTTTCGCAGCCGATTTAAATTCGAAAAGAACAGTTTTTAAGAATTAAGATCGACATGCCACCATGTTTTTTATTATGCCAAATTAATGATGCATTATACATTGATATAACTAATTGCATATTCTTATTTGCTATACTGTGAATATGTGATAAAGTTACAAGAATAGAATGTGTAAGAAATGCATACCTGTGCAAAATATGGTAGACAATTTTAAAATTTAAGGATATTGCAGAAAGATATAAAAGATTTATATATGTCCTTTTCCACAAAGAAAAAGACATTTTACCGCAAAGAAAAAGAGCACTTTTCGTGTGATTTTCAAAGTTGGGTGGCTTGCCCCCCTTGGCACCCCCATTTCCTACGCCCCTGGAGAGCCGGCTAAATAAATGTAATGTTTGAAAACAGAGCATTAAAAAAGCAACGCACGTTACAAATTGAAGAAAAGTTAATAGTGGTGCACGAAACTTTATTTATGAATATATTTTGAAACGACAAGTTTGGTTGCCACTGTGAACAAAACATTTACTAACAAAAATAGTTTTTTTGGAGGAGTTCTTCAACAAAACAGTCAACAAAACATGAATATAGAACATGCAATGAGAGTTTTATATTAAATGTTATGGAGGTTTTCTTATTATTGTTATAATAAACTTCGGCTTCAACAGTGAGAATGCACTCCATTATGTCATCTTCGTCAAGATCGGAGAAATCGGGTAATGGGGTGTCATTGCTTTCTCTATAAATATTGTACAGTTCTAATAATTTATCGTAGAACATCACCAAGTTAATTTGCTCACCAGCATTTGCAAGGAGAACACTGGCGTAGATTCTACTGCTAACCTTGCTTTTCAACTGAGCGAGACCACATTCGGTGCACTTAATAAGTTTTTTTCAGGTAGTGACACTATTTTGGCATGGCATTTGTAGCAGGACAAATAATTGTTGAGAGATTGGACTCCGACGGCAGGGCAGGTGACGTAGTGTAAGTTTGATTGGTTTATTATTTCGTCTTCTCTGTTGACGAAAACTTCAGTACTCTCGAAAGAGGATTTCGTATTTAGCGTTACATACTTGCTATCTTGGAAGCGCTTTACGGCTATGTTGGTGAGATTGTACGTGGAGCCATTTGCAACCTTTTTGATGTCACCTTCCCATAATACCAATCGAATTAATGCAGTGTTGTCAGTTAGAACGGCCTCTTGTTTTCGAAGTGTTTTTCCTTTTGATTGGATTGTCTCCTGTGGGCCTTGAAACGTTATTCTACCAGTGGTGTTCACCAGTGTATTGGTTTCCCACATAATTATTTCTTCAACAGTTAAGAGTTCTTCTCTTTTTTCCACCTTTGGCAGCTCTTTAATGTCGAAAGAGATCTCTGAGTCAGTGGGATCCTCAAGTCTGGTTCTTTTATTAATGTGAATTTCATCTTCATCAGTAGTTTTATTTATCTTTATTTGGTACCGTGAGATTTTGACAGGTGACGACGACTCAACATTTGTTTTGCATTTAGGACGTTTCACGCATGAGAAACATTCCATCCTGTAAGTTTTTTCTTGCGTCTGTAGCTTCACATCGAAGTAGGCATTATTGCGCTGGCTTGTTTTTATTTCAGAAAGATCATGAAGATAAGCCACTAACGGTTTTCCTACGAACATTTTTCAGAAAAAATAAATGTACGATATATATGGACTCAACTCCGCCATGAAAGCAATTATTGTAATGCTTACCTTCGCTTGTGTTTTCGTCCATATTTTATCTGCTGGGAATAAAACAACCAGTTAGTTAATCATACAAATGTATAGCATGGATGAATATGCGAAAAAATTTTTATATTAAAGTGTCTGACGCATTTGAATGCAAATGAAATGTATACCCTGTAATAGGAGACACATATAGTTAAAGCTGAAATGAGAACAACCGTGCAGTCAACAAAATTTAAGATACTTATACATACGAATTAAATTTTAAAATCAGTACTACGGTCTACATACTATCACTCTGGAAAACACACAAAAAATATGCCAACTGATTTATTAATGGGATTGTCTAGAAATTAATTCCAAGCGTTTTTCTTCATTCAATCTATAATGAAGCATTTCCTTTTTGTTAATTTGTAAAAGTCTTTCGAATGTCATTGGTTCAATGACCAGTGATGAAAGATTTCGAACGCTACTTAATGCTACATAGGATAATCCCAGGGTAGTTTCTTTTTTCCCCAGATCAATCCATGCCTTTTCTAATGTTAAACCTTGACTTTATGAATTGTTATGGCCCACGCGAGTCTAAGGGGTATTTGTTGTCTTTCATGTACTGAATTGCATACATTTATGCTGGCTGTTATTGGTGGAATTGGAACACAATTTGGTATATTAGAAATGGAAGGGCCGATATAGTTATCAAATTTAACAATTACGGCAATAGGTAAATCTGGAGGTTGATGATTGGTGGCATAAATTATATCGAAAACAACTCCTGTTGTTCCATTACAAAGACCAACTGCTGGCCATAGATTCATTGTTAACATAAAACGAGCACCTTTACAAATATACAATACTGCCTGTAAACCAAGCATATCTTAAGAACTAATAGACTTAGCCTTATTACTTGAATGCCTGGCGTGTATGATCGCGACTGGTTTTTGCAGATTGAGTAAATGTTCATAATTGAACTTTGCTACTTGCTTGTTACTGTAATATAACATTGTGACATTTTCAAAATCATCGAGATTTTTAACACAGCTAGGTTGTCTCGTCAACAGAAACTTCCAATCATCACTAGTGGAATCCCCATTTCTAAGTCGTGATAGAAGTTCTTTAAATATGGCCTGATCAGATTGAGAACCAGTTACTCTCTGATTATGTTTAAGAATGACAACCTTTTCAAACATTAGATAAGCATAATATCCTTGTTGTCCTAAACTGTTTGATGGTCTGGAGTGGTACAATGGTTTATCACAAACCGGAGGCAACTGACCAGGATCTCCAATCAAAATAATTTATTTACCGCCAAACAACCGTTCTTTGACTCATGTCGCCTGCCTACCAATCCATCCCATGGAGATTTGACCGAGCATGGAGTATTCATCAATTAGTATATAATCAATAGTTGACATTTTATCTTGCAACGCGGACAGACTTTGGCCTGACAAATCTTTTTGAGGCATACAAGCAACAGGGAGTTTTAAAAAGGAATGAATTGTCACACCGTTGATTAGGTAAGCTGCTTTACCAGTTGTTGCTGTTACAACATATCTACTGTTCAAAAAGCTATAAGTTGCACTTATGAGGTAGCTTTTCGCAGTCCCTCTAAACCAATTATTATTAGCAACAGAGGTTGATTAGAACCAGCGGATTTTGAATGCTCAACAATTGTGTTGTATGCATTTTTTTTGCTCCTTGTTTAAGCTGTTTGTCTCAATTTGATTATTTAAATTATTAACCGTAACAACCTGGTCCTTTTTCATTTTAATCCAATTTGGCATTTCCCCTATTTGCTGTTCAGTATACTTTGTACTATGTAATTGCCAATTGCAGGAGTTTTGGTCAGGACTTTGTGAATTGGAATGACTGTCCAAATTATGAAAATCTGATAGCATCATCCATTCGTCTTGAATATGTTCATTTTCTGCAGGTTGATCGTTAGAAAGGTCAATGTTTTGTAAA
>JBAHVQ010213711.1:0-35729 GCA_036872915.1 Nanipora kamurai
CACAACTTTTCTGAGTTTTCATAAAGCTTGAAGAATGAGCCTTTCGTTGTTTATATCCAAGCTTGCAAACACCTACAGTCTCTACGCTCTGTAGATTGAGTTTGCTCGTATGTAATCGGAAGGTCACTTGAGAAGTTGGAGTCGACGAACTGTTATGCACTAAGAACATTACAGAGAGTTAAAGGTACAGATCATGAAAAGGTGCTACAAAAGGCTGGTATGCGCTCACTTGAACATAGAAGATATAAACAGTCATTGACAATTGTTTATAAATGTCTTAACAACAGTGGTCCTTTTTTTTGTATTTTGAGATTTCGGGATGACACTTTTTCCATTTTCCCAAAGCTTAAAATACAAATTAACATCTAATTAAAGATTTAGCGACACCTAACGGCTTGCAGTCCACCAAGTCATTGCCGACTGGCTCGTCCCAGGTTTAAATACAGTTGGTTGCCTTGCTCTGCCATTTGAATCTGGTGGCTCAATGGTTGGAGCGTCTGGCTAGCATTCAGAAGGTTGTGGGTTCGAGTCCGCCTGGAGCTGACTTTTTCTAAGTCGGTGGCGTTCCACTGTTTGATCAGCAAGATTTCCTAAGACTTAAACATGTAGTGGTCCTACTGACATTTTGGACTTTTTAAAAAATCATGAAACTGCATCTAATTTGAGAAGCCAGGTAACTAATGTAATACAGCCAGCATATAAGAATTTGTACTACCATGATTCCTCGACATAGATGATAACACATGCACGGAATAAAGTACCTGTATATGTTAAAAAGTCAACTTCCATTAAGTATTTCAAAACGTTTATTGACTCGATAGATATCAAAGATATTAGAAATGGCTGTAAGTGTTCAAGATATCTGGCATAATTTAAATATTTTTATCATTGGTACTTTTATTTCATACTGATAGTTTTGTGTTTTTGTATTTAATTTTTACATCTAAGATGTAAATAAAGAACTTTGGGGTATACTAGCTCCAATATTTTAATGTAATTACCGTAAATTGTCGCGAACTTTCTACATGAGCCCTTGGCTCAGAAGACTAGGCGACCACTTCCTGCGTAATCGACATTAAGTAAATTATTCATTCATAATTGCTGTTGGGGTTGGTGGTGAGGGTATGGTTGTAGAATTTGTTGTTTATCTTCTTACTATTATTATTGTTCTCGTAGCAGTTGTTATCGTTGTCATTGGTGTTGCTGTTGCTGCTGTTGCTGTTGCTGTTGCTGCTGTTGTTACGGTTGTTGTCGCTGTCGTTGTTGCTGTTGCTTTTGTTACTGCTGTTGCTGCTGCTGCCGTTTTTGCTGTTGCTGTCGCTCCTTCTGCTGTTGTTACTGTCGCTCCTGCTGATGTTGCTGCTGTTGTCGTCGTCGTCGTCGTTGTTGTTGTTGTTGTTGTTGTAGTAGTTGTGGTCAGTTGCTTGCCAAGTGGGAAGTTCCAGCGTCCAAACTCCCATTGCAACCACAAAAGCAAATAATGATAGAAAGCCATAAAAATCGGTGAAATAAAGGCGATATTTGAGACAGGTGATATTCGCCCAAAACCCCCATGAAAAATTTCTCCCTGAGCCTCTGGTAATTGTCCTTGTAGCTGCTGTTGTTGCTGTTGTTAGTGTTGATGTGGTTCGTTCTGTTGCTGTTTTAGTAGTAGCAGATACCGCTTTTGGTTTTAAAAATATTCGCTGTACAACATAAATTTTTTTCGTTTGTTTCACATTTCAAGGTCCGGATTGATTAAAACAAGAACATTCCTGCCAATCAAATCATTGCATGTCCTGAAGTTTTTCGTCTCCGCAACAGACGAAGGGAAACCACCAATGATTTCGCTAAACGGTGTACCAGTGTTTGTTCTTATGGGTTCAACTTTCCCGATCGACGTGAAATCTTTGGGAAAAACGACGACAGAAATACAACTGCGTTTCACTCTGATTAATGTAAGTCTTGCTAACGTGAGCCACTTTGGTGTCGTGGTACAGGAATCGGACAACATTGCTGAATGTGAGTATAAACAAGGTGGTTTAGTTACATTACAGCTATACGGACGCCTAAGAGATTTTGATAAGTATAAAAGATAAAACTATGAGGTTAAAAGGTTAACCGTTTAACTTGAAGAATTATCGTTCATATGCCTCAATAGTTTTATGACGACGTGATGATATACGTCATATTACATATTTGAAATAGTTTTCATATCATTCAGGGTTCTTTCAAAAAGGGTTTTGTTGTAGAAGATCCAGCAGGCGTGGTAACTTTAAAAGTTCAGTTGGGCCAGTGTTGCGATTGAAGTCCTCCCTCAAAGTTACCTCAAGTGTATTCAGCAAAATATTTTACGCGCGAGAACCAGCCTCGTACGGGGTTACATTGTAGAATGTATCAATTGCAAAAATTGTATTTTGCGATTAACCTCACAGAGACCCTTTACAAATTCGCGGGGGCCCTTAAGCGACTGATTACTTCTCCTCTGCAGAAAAAATCCTAGGTAGAACCCTATCATTTTTTAGAAAGCTCTAGGTCTGACAACGACTGTAATAGATCAATGTGGTCCAGGACGACTACGACTAAATCTTGAAAAAAAATTTTCGAAGAACGAGTTACAAAACTACAGAAAATTCCACTATAACTCATTCTGCACATCTCTTCAAAAATTGTATTATGCGGAAACCAATCCCTGCACAAAATAAACTAGTCAACTTGACTATGAGATTTGTCGACGTGACAGTTCACTTTGCTGAGTTAGATTGATCTTAAGCTTACATGAAAGGATCCAATCCGAGTGCGACCACACGTTGATTAGTTACAAAGGGCTTACGTAGTTTTTCAAAAAACAACTTAAGCTTCAGTGGAGTTTTTCTCATTTTTTACCGCCACGTAGATGAAGAAGTGACCAAACGTGCCTTGGTTTCGTGGTTTTACGTCCACAATGCAAAAGGCAACGGTGTATATGCCCAACGATATCTGACCGGCAAAGTTGAGTGCACTGACCTTGTCCGTGAAACCAAAACGCTTGACTTCACTGTTGGTACTGACGGAGATCAGTGTAACGTTAATAAGAATTCGTTTTGTAACGGGAAGCTACAGGCTGAGAAAAAATACAGGTAGGGACGAGTTCGTCCTGAATCACTTCGTCTTTGTAAAGAATGATCGAATAAATGACAGAAGGAATGACGGAAGTTTCGAAGGAAGGAAGGAAAAAAGAAGGATGATAGCCAGAAAGAAAGGAAGGAACAAATGAACATAAGGTTGAAAAGAAGGACAAAGAAAAAGTAAGAGAGAATAGATGTGGCAAAAAGGTTGATAAGCCCTAAATGACTCTGATTTTGAGCAAAGTTTTTATTACAGATTTCAGCTTGTCGCATATTTTAAGAATGGAACTTCGCCAGAAAACGTCACATTTGTCGAAAGTGAGATGTCCTCAGCTGTGGAAACACGTAAGTTGGTGACAATTATTACCATGATCACAAAAATCAACATTAAAATTACCATTATTTATTTTATTTACTATTTTTCTCATTTTCTCATGATTGATTGATTGATTGATTGATTGATCGATCGATCAATTGATTTATTATTCATTCATTCATTGAGTTAAAAATTCGTTGATTTGTTTAGCGACTGACAATTTTTTCTTTCCTCGGCAAGTTATAGAAAATCAAAAGTACACAATAAAGTAGTTTTATTTTCTTTATTTCGCCTTCGTAATGCGCCCGTTCAGCATAGATGTCCCGAACAGTTTGTAATGCAGTGTATAGCCCGTTACAGAGGTTTTTCAACAAACTTATCAGAAGGAATGAAGGATTGTGTAGTGTACTATTACAACTCAATCCGAACAACTTGTCTTGAAACCTTTTAATATCTGGAATATTACTTGATGTTCAGCTCTTACTTTCACAAAAATTGCCGAAACACCAGTGCAGTGACGAGATGACGTACCTGACACCTAGATAACTGCTGGTGAAATTTTTGACAAATTGTGAGGAAAATTGGTTTAATATCTATATGATTCTACCTCTAAATAGTTTAGATGGTATTTCGTACAGTACATGGAGTTGACTAATTTAAATCAAATTATTCATATCGTTAATTTAAATTGCGATTCAAATCAAAGATTCTTTAGCGATTTAAATCTCAGAGTTTTTCTAGAAAAAAACACGTATTTTCTTCCATAGAAGTGAACAATGCCAAACGAACTGCTGGTTTTCGCAGTTGGCGTTACGACGCTATTGTCATCGTGGTGGGAGTTTTAGTTGGTTTGATCATATTAGCGACCATAACAAGAGCAATAATATTGTATCGCCGTGATAACAACAGGTAAATGTAGAGACCATCTGTTCAACTTCAACATGTTAAATTGAGATCGATATAACTCCCGTTCTACCATTACTTTATACAAGATTCTTACACTACACGAGATTACAGTAGATGTGATGACTAAACGAGGTTTTTTCACAAATTAAAAAACTCAAATAAGTCATGAGGAAAACACAAAGGAAAATCATAACAGGTTTGTAAGTTTAAATAGCAAATTAAGACCTTGGTTTTGAAATGAAAGTTTGATTCATATGTGAAATGCAATATGACATTTTTGCTAGGCGATCTTGCCGTTTGAACCGAAAAACAGTTCATTGGGTACTACCACAAGACCCATACATCTCTGTTTGCCCACTTTTATTTAAATGGAACTGGGAGCATATGCCAGTTATGTTGATCTAAAAAAGGTTAAATCTAAAAAAAAAAAAAAACAAAAAAAAAAAAAAAGTTGCATTAATTATAATCCTTTGACTGTAATATTTTCCTCATAAATAAACTTATTTTACGTTTTACAGAATGAAACAAGATGAAGCAAAAGATAGTGTCTCTTATCCACTGAGCAATCCACGGTATCAAAGAGCAGGAGAACATTCTCCTACTTCGAGATCAACCATTTCTTTCACAGAACTAAGGTAGGTTCTTAATTTTTTTTTCATCAGTTTTTATCAAGATGAAAATTGAGATTGAGCCGTTGAATGACCAGAAAGAATAGAAATTATAACTTGTAAAACAGCAGAGTCATTCTTGATTCAAAACTTATTAAATTTTCTTTCTTTTTTAATGATTAGCAAATCTAGAAAGAGCCGTAGAAGATCGGAAAAAGAGAGCCCCTCTGAAACAGGTGAGAAAGCAATTTTTAAACATCAATTGTCAGAAAATTTGAGCATATTGCAACTAATATGAGTCTTTACAGGAATGCTACAACCGTAATTATCTTCCTTGGAATGGGTCACACCTTATAAAGGAACCTATGACCTATATAAACCTATCAAATGCTCGTTACTTATTAAGTCGACGATTCCAGAACCAAAGGTGGTTATCAAAAACGTAATTATTTGAACAAGTGGATAAACTAGCTGATAAGCAAAATAAAGAAGAAAACAAACTCTGAAAACAAGCATCTTGTAAACTCAAGATTTGAGAAAAAAAAAGACGAAATTCAAAACGGTAATATTTCGACTTTATTTCAAAGCCTTTGTCAAATCTAAGTTATGTTTGAAATAAAGTCAAAATATTACCATTTTGAATTTCGTCTTGTTTTTTTTTCTCAGATCTTGAGTTCACAAGATGCTTGTTTTTGTCTTCATTTTTTTGAAATTGTCGGCTAGTGTTGGCTTTTCACAAGCAAACATTATTACAGTACATGAATAAACAAATAAATTAACTAATAACAAATTAATAAGGTCTACAGTTACAAAATTGAAGTAAGGCCTCTAAAAGTTACTAAATCTTTAATTGCCTCATAGTCAAACCAATTTAATATTAATTTATATCCAATAGAGAAATTGCAGATCACTCCGGATGACTCAGGAGGTGTTTCTCGTGACTCTGGTTGTGGGGTGTCAGTGAAATCATCTAACTCTGACATTAATCAAGGAAGAATATCATCAGTTCGGCAAGCATTTTTTTCCTTTGGTTGCAAGGATAAAGGTTAAAGACAGTGAATAACTAAAATATTTAAACTTAAAATTAACAAATTAATTTAAACTCTGTATGTAACAGTATTTCGAATTAAGAAACTCATAAACTTCCGATATTGACAATAAAAGATACAGCATTCTGGTTGCTTAGAGTGTATTTCTACAGTTATACTTCACATTTTGCCAAAAGCTTTAGTTATGACCCAAAATAAACAACATTTTCATCTATTTCCTCCCATCTATTTCTTAACTAAATTATCAACAAATTTATAAGTTATCTTTTATTCACATCTATTTGCACTTTATTAACTGCTCATCAGTGTTTCTTTCTGGGGTTTTTTTTATATTCTTCTTACCTCAGATGATGAACAAGAGGCAGATGATAAAGAAGCAGAAACTGAGTTGAACACGTAAGACCCACAAAAAATTTTCCAAAAAGATCCCCAAAGGAAATTAGTGGAAGTTCTGCAACATCATGGTGAAACCATGAGTAAGATGATGGTACTGATCAATGACCAAGTTAATGATACCCTGAAAGAATTTATCTGCATTGACACAAAAGGTGGCTGGATATTGGAACATGAGCAAAAAATTACCATATTACACAGGCAATTATTCAATTTAGAGTAACAAAGGTTTTAAAAGAACAATACTGGTGTATTTATGTGGATCTTGATGATTGTCTTATCAGCAGTAATCTTCTGTTAAAAAATGAACAACATATTTGTTGTCATGTATCATTATTTTATTGTATAAACTTGCAATTTAATACATTTTAAATGTTAGTAACTTGGACAAATACTGAATCTGAACCATTTCAGTAAGAGTAAGACTTTTAAATACACATACATTGCTTGTTTCTGGTATCTGGAATATTAGATATAAGCAACTTATTGACAGTTATAAAGCACATAGCACCTCCTATTTTATAAAAGGAAATGGGTGTCCAAGTGATCGAATAAGAAATAGGTATGTTGCCCAAGCAATGCACAACCTAGAATACCCTAACATATTTGGTACAGGAAGATAGCTGGTCATAACTGGATGCCGATTAACCCCTTCTCCCGTGAATTGAACAAGGCTTATATGTGTAAAAAGTTATTTTTTTAATTAATTATATATACACGGTGCTTGTCGTCTAACAACTTCATAAAATGTCAGAGTATTTGTTTCAGACAAATAAAATGCCTAGTCTACTAAAAATTTTTCAATTTTGTGTGTTACTGTATTAGACTGGTGTTGATAGCTTTAAATTTAATACTTTTATATATCAATTGACAGTAGTACTATTACTTTTTTCATGCAGTGTTTTGCCTTTGTGAAGCCTGACAATTTGTTGTCTTAATTCAGTGCTTTAACCTTGACATTGCATATACCTTTCAAACATGCTCACAAGTGTCTTCACTTGCTTCTTTGTAATAAAAGATGCACAATGGATCAACTGTTTGTTTAAAATTGATGATACTAAACCATTAATGTAGAAAGTACCATGTTTTCATTGGTATATGGTACCCCCTCATGTTGAGAAGGAAACTAGATATTAATGTTGGGTGTATTTACTCCATACCATCATGGAATGCCTCAATTCATTTGTGAATTTATCATTTGTATGGTCACAATAACGGATCTTCCCATTTCATTGAGGATTCATCCACTTATTTTTTTCTGACTTAACTGCCAATATGTAATAAGGCAACTATACATTACCAGTTCAATTGCTAAATTATCAAAAAAAAAATTACTTAGCAATTGAACAATTTATTCAGAATGAAATACCAAAGTGCACCCTTGCCCCTTAATGGGTTAATTTCTTTTGAGTCACAATATCATTCTTGTCACACTTGAGAAGGCTTGAGTTACAAAGGAAGACTCCCCTGTGCACCTTGGAGAGTAAGGGATCCTTTAAGGATTGCAATGACATGTGGATATTCATCAACCTCATTTGTGGATTATCCCTGTCTAGGACTCAGATTGTGTTTTCTTAAGTAAACAGGTTTGATGATGTTCACATGTCATCTATAATGACATCAAGTTCTCACATTTTCTCTTCATGTGTATCATTAATGTCAAAAGCTCTTTTGTCTTATAAGCTACATAAGCTACATTTAGTACAATACAAAGGATTTCCTTGTCTCCTAAATTTTCCTGTTACTTGAGAGTGAAATTCAGTTAACATAAGCAAAATTCCCCTGCAGCATGAACAGTAAGTAATTCGTAGTTATAAATGTCTTGGGGGAACAAAGAATCCGAGGTGATTCGCATGTTGCTCCGAGGAACGTTCACATGAAATCTGAATTTGCATGTGGAATTTTGTGCACAAAATTTGTGGGTTTAATCAGTTTTTACTACGATTGCCAAATATTGCTAATGTATTTTGGAAAAGTATTCATAATTGATCTTTGTTGGTGTTGTGTTCGAATTTTTTTTCTTGAATATACTGTAAGTTGTTATTCTGATATTTTCTGATTTCTTTGTTGAACACGTCAAGTTCCTTAAGCTACTAGTAAAAAAAGAACTTTGTAGTGCTATAAATCACTAAAGGCCTTGGAGGTAACTCTAATACAGTGAACGGTTATTGGATGATATTGTAATATCAATAAACAGGAAGACGACTGTTTATTCTGTAATTCTAATACTTCCTTAACGACACTCTTTGTTATTTCATTTTAGTAACTAGGTTCTTACCTGTCCCAGGAGGAACAACTTTTTGCAAAACATGACAACTTGAAGAACATTTGGGCAGCAAAATGGCAAAACCTCGCGATATATTGTCTGAAAATTCAAAAATATCCTTTTAAGAAGAATCATTCAAAAATTTCCCGCCATGTTCATTCATTAGCATTGGAACCCAGTCCTTTAACTCCCTCTCCTGTTAGCGTAATTGTTGACGTAATTGACCCTGGTTTGTCTGTTGTTTTTCTTTTTACATGAAAAGAATACAAAACAATTAAGGAAAAAAGTGGAGTTTTCTTTTCAACACATGAACCATCTTAATTACGGTGAATTAGACGTTAGATTTAACAAATTCAATGATATTTTTGAGTAAATTCGCAGGGGCCCCGGAGCCACGGGGGCAACTTGTTGCCCCTTTTTGTGACAAAAAAGAATTAACGGCATTACCTAATAAGTTATTATTAGAACAAAAACTGCAAATCGACACTTCAATTCACCAAATGCACTTTAAAAACACGGTAACATCGTAGTATCGTACGGTGTTATTGTATTCAGAATCTTACATGAAATGCCAACGCAGTATCAATGGTACCGCTGACATCACTCGAGTTCCCTTTCTATGCACAACCAGTTCAGCGGATAAAGAAACAGCCATCAGCATACCGGGTTCGGTTGTTCAAAGCCTGAGTAAGTCCGAACAAGTGAACGGCCTTATTTATGCTTTGAACAAATGAATTTTGATTTTATCTGTCGAGTCGAACTATCCAATGAGCATTTTCCTGTTCTGTAAAGAAAGCCCGTGATAACCCAAGAAAATGTCCAGTTTTGGTTGCAAGATCAAAAGAGAACTTATCAAAATAAGGGTTTTTTAAATTTATTGAATTATCACATTAAAAATTACAGAACATAAATAGAGAGCTTGAAATAAAACAGCTTAATCTTGAACGTTGGTATCCGATTGAAAACTGTCAAATTTTTGTTCTACATGAAGGAATTTGAAATTTTCCTGCACCTCTGGTGTTATAACCATGAATTTTGTTATAGTTATTGTAAATAAATAGATTGTTTGGAATCATTCCCTCGAAATTCGGAAGACCTTAATGATACAGCAGCCATCTTGGTTCCACATGGCCGCCATGACGTCGACTTGGCAAAGCATTTTGGGTAGTCCTTTAGAAGTTGCGACAGTTGGGACACCCCACACGTAGATTAAACAATAATTCCAATATATGTAGATTTAGTGTACAATTTGTCGTGTAATTTACATGAAAAATTTTTGCAATGTATTACAACAACTTTCCACTCAAAAAATTTTTGGCAGTGAGGAGTTCGATCCTTATACTTTATTAGAGTAACGCGATTTCCGCAGGTATCGTTTTCAGAAATAGCTTCAAAAAATCATTAATATTTAATAGGTATATTGTTCGCTGGAGTGCACCTATTTGATCACGTGCAAGATCTTTTCTACCCAGTGTCAATACCCGATAAGATTGCCATCTTAATTAGCGTCAATATTTGTTATTTTAAAAAAACAAAGGGGATGGATTTGAATTTAATCTCAGAGTTAATATCGGATTAATGATTCACACAACGGATAAAAACCTTGCAACCCAGAATTTGTATTGAAATGAACTGCTAATTAAGACGAATGTTTTATAGTTGAGCCCGTTTTTCCCTAGATAAGTTTTATCGCGCGAATCGACTTTTGTTTGTTTAGATTAAGTAGATTTCTCATTAGTTCCAGCCGAGAGACAAGAGAAAAAGTCGCTTCGTACGAAAAAAATTGCCAATTGGGAAAACGCCTTAACGAAGGAGAAATTTTATATGAAATTCTTATTCAAATTAACATGACGCTTTATGTTAAAAACAATGTGATAAACCTATATCAGTAGAAATGCAAACCCCAAACCCAGGCGAAACTTCTGGAAACTTAAGCTATGTTAATAGCACTTGCAGTAACCCATCTATTTTTCTCTTTTTTGTCTCATCAGATTCACCTACTGCCTGCGCTGATAAAAACTTTGAAAGAAAATCAAAACTCTGAAACCAAGTTCTAGCTTCATGGCATCGGTGTCATACCCAATTTTCAACTTGCTAATTTACAATACTTTTCTATTCCCGGCTACGTCCACGCCAACATATTATCGGCTTTACTATATATCAGTTAACAAACAATAGACCAACAAAGACAGTCTAACTTTGGTTTTTCCGACATTTTTATTTGTCCACAGAAGAAGTCCTTTTAGGAAATAACGTTGGCCAATTTTAAAAGGAGACATTCACGGACAACCCAGGATCACAAGGGAACAACCATTCCATAAATTGAGCTCTATACTTCACAAGGTCAACCACTAACATGGTCGACTCCCTCTACTAACACTACCTTGAGTATAAGCAAACTAGTACGGCGAAGGCATTCAACAAAGTAGATTAATTTTAAGCATTTCAATAGAACTACATATCACTGACATTTTAATAAACTGCGAATATGGTTTTTATACCTCTGAAAGTCGTCTAAGGGTAAGCGGGTCTGTTCAATTTGTAAACAGTCATTTAAACGCCGAAAACATTCCACGAACTGTCTGCAGGCGTCGTCGTAAAACTGTGGAAAGGCTGCTGTGTAGAACTACGACGGAGTTGAAAATACTCCGTGGACTACTAAGTGTTCGTTACTTTTGTTTTGAACGAAAAATTCTATTGTGTGAATACGTTGCAGCAGACGTTGCAGTAGCACTTGCTTAAACTCCCTTTAAGACTAGGAAGTCTTCAGACCAATTCCATTTTGTCTCGTTTAAATTTTCATAATTAGCGTCATTAATTCGTTATATTATCCTCGTGTGATTTGATTCCTTTGAACAATTAGTTCCTTTAAATCCTTGAAACTATGATTGGTGTAAATCCATACAAGTACAATATTTATGGGCGCCCCATGTAAACCAAGAAACGTTAACAGACTTTACTCCAATGTAGCCGCCGATTATTATTTTGTATGCATGTCAATTAGCCCCTATAGCCTCGTTCTCAAGTAAAAGCTCTTAAATTTTCTACATTATGACAACGTCATGGGCGCCAATTATGTACATAACAGAATAATAAATCGGCCACCATTTTGGAATAAGGGCTATTCCAAGCTTTTGACTCTGTTGACTCAGGTGTTCGTCAGTCAACAAAGAACTTAGAACCGATATAGTTCGCTTACATCGTGTTACCATTGCTACTGTTCATGTACGTCAGTACACAAGACAAGACGACGTATTAATGCAAATAGAAGTTAGTCTAGCCATTGTGAAACAATGCAAGTTAACAGCAGTTCATTATTGCTTGATATCCTCACCCAAAAAGACGAAAGTTTGTAATTCTAAAAACTTACAGAATGTTCAACAAATATTATACTTGAACAGAAAGTTTGTACATACGTCGTGAGCGACAAAAACTGCTGACACTTGCGCTGATGAAAATCTAGGTCAACAGAGCGAAAACTCGGTAATAGTTAATTAATCGAGAGTTTAATCCTCTGAAAGTTTGCATGGCAATGAAAATATAGAACATTTCGCGGTAGATAACACGTAAATTTTATAGACATGTAAATTTATCAATGTGGCGTTTTCCTATGTTTTTATACTGTTTATTTGCTGTTATACTAACCAAGCAATCTTTCATGGAATTAAAACTGGATCTACTCTGCAACCCCGTTTCCAGGCTTTGTGGATGCGCTTATCAGAGTTCGTTATTGCAGAAAGGTTGTTCAGTGTGTATGTGATTGTGAGTTGTCTTTCGATGTTAGTTTGTCTATGACTTGAGCCAAAAATCTGACAGCAGTTGCTACGATCAAAACCTAAGTTCATGGGTGGAAATCTGATAAATAAATAATTAATGTGGTGTTTCCATGAGTTTTCATTTTTGACCACCATGTCTTGCTTGGACAGGATAAATATGCGTTTAGATTCATTCACCGAGTGTACGCAAATGAATGAGTTCAGCGGACCTTGGCTATTTACTTGAATTCCTTCCAAAACGTAAACCATTCACAGGCAACAGATTAAATTTATATCAGTGATAAATTCCAGATTTTATCCGTGTTTACAACGGACCCTTTCAGGAAAAACGTTTTTCCCTTTTTTTTTAAGGAAAATTTTTTGCAATTATTTTTCAGTATGTAACCAACAGTGAAATAAAAACTACAATAAGAAACATTTCTCTAAAACTTTCGACTAAGTGATGACATCATGTGCCGCACTCAAAGCCTTTCATGTACGTTTTCTCTTTGAGCTCAGGCTCGTTTGATAATCTTCAAAAAATCGATCAAACAACGTAAGATGGTTCATGAGATTTGCCGTTCCAAATGTGTGTGACGCAAGTTCGAACCTTTTCATTTCTTCCATGTCTTTCGCAGAATGAAGAAGATCATAAATTTCCTTTAACATTGACCTATAAGAAGCAAATATAATTTTGATTGTCATAAAAAGTGTCACTAAAATTAACATATCCCCTTTAATTGTCATTAAATAAGCGCCATTTAGAATGACCACTAAATTTAGGATTTCAATATTGCGATTATAATAAAGGCCGGTTGACCTTTTCTTGGTTTCATTTGATTGATTTTTTTAAAAATCTTTCACCCGTTACTGTTATATTAATCATGATTTCAACCATGAATGTTTTCACTAAAAATGCCATTCTTTAGTCTTTTCTTTATTGGAATAGAGATAGCTAGTTGAATATAACTCTCCATAAATCATTGAATATAAAAAGAAGGTACAAAAATCATTTATTAACGAACATTTTCAATCGACTCGATAATCTTCAAGTTTAAGATTCACCTGAAGATGACCGAGACGATCGAATACGCTCGGTAACAGAATCATTTTTATACCTTTTTTAACATTTAGATAGCAAATTAGGTATCATTTTGTAACTCCTTCCTGTCCGTATAGGTCCTCGGTGTCCTATGGAGACTTTAGTATGTGACTCTGGCTAACGTCAGACGATTTTACTCGTCTAGGGGAAAGTCCTCGGACAGGAAAGAGTTTAGCGACTGCTATTGAACAACTAATAATTTTTTTCTCTCTTCAGTAAATCTTCACGACACAATTAATGGTGCAATAATCAAAACGGCTTACCTAGTAATTTCTATTTCTTGTATTTTATCTCTAATTTTATTCTTTCTTTCCTCTATTTCGTCCTTCTTATGCCCTTCGCATATTCTTCTCGTTTGCTCTTTAACGCGTGTCGCCGCGGTCTGGGCAAGGATAGTTCCAGGAAAATAGTCCACATTCATTTTAAGTATTCCATCTCCAAGCACTCTTGCTTCGTTCTCACACATCTTGGACAACACAGTCGGTCTGGAGGTACGGTTTCCAGAAGATACAATTCTATACTTATCTAATAAACTGCGACCAGAACTTTTAGAATGCCGGACATATGCGACTAGGTCAACCCGTGTTAGGGATTCGGGTGAGTTGCACCTGCGTTTGAGTTCGCCATATGTAATCCCATAGCGAGTCTCGCGGTTCGAAGGTAGGCTTAGCAACCCGTTGATGTGAGCAACTTGATGATCATCCGGGATGTTTGTGTACGGCTGCGCAAGGTCAGAAATGTACTTTCCAGCATTTAACGACTCGTCGTTTTCGCTGTTTCCACTTTCTCCCGAGTCAGTTTTATCGATCAAATTCGTGCCTCCGTCTGCTTAGAAAAAAAATGAATAAAAACAACAGGTTAAGTAAGCAAGCAAAACATCGTTCATTCTATGTCAAGTAAATGGATGGTTCATAGTAATTGAGAGGCCAAGGATGGCAGGAACATACACGGTCGACACAGTCGGTGGCACATGGTGCAGTTAATATGTCGGAGTGGGATAAATATATACGATAACAGGGTCAGCTCATAGTCGTCGAAATGAACATATGCCGCTACGTGAATACTAAAACAATGGACTAATTTTGAATAATTAATAGGAGTTTGAATAATCATTTGAGTAATTAATAGGGTGCTATAATACGCGGTATCACCGAGACCATACCAAACTGTACCGTACCTTGAGTTATAACATGTGACCTCATACTATCGCGGATTAAACCATTACTTCTTGGAATCAGTAAATCCGCAGTTTCAAGCCCCGTTTCCACGCAGGCGATTACGCCATTACCCAGAAAATCTTTCACCCTTGTGCCACGTGACGGTTTCATGTTGGACAAATTAAAAAAAGCAACTAAGGTACCAACAAGTTAAGTGCGCCGAGCCATTTCGGAATTAAACTTTTACAGGTTCGCGCGATTCCACGTATACAAGAAACAGATACAACTTTATCCAGGTAACAATTATCCACTGTCGAAGCTAGATACGGTTATGTTTCTAACCGCTGGTTACGAGGGAACAAAACGCCTCATCAAATACAGTTTTAAGCGATTACAATCTTAACCTACTACGTGGAAACGGGACCTCAACTTTTTACCTGAATTTCTCATAACCCCTGAATCTTTCATAACCATTTCTTTAGCTCTTACTTGGTTGTATATCTGTCTATATATATATATAGATAGATAGATAGATAGATAGATAGATAGATAGATAGATAGATAGATAGATCGATAGATCGATAGATCGATAGATCGATAGATCGATAGATCGATAGATCGATAGATCGATAGATCGATAGGTAGGTAGGTAGGTAGATAGATAGACAGACATATATACATCTCACTTGGCTTTCTTGTCGTTACGTAGTTGTTGCTGTCGCTGCTGCTGGCTACTGTTGTTGCTGCTGCTGGTGGTGTCGTTGTTGTTTTGATATTTTGGTTGCTGTGGTTGTTGTAGTTGCTGCAGCTGCTGCTTTTCCTTTCACTACTGTCATTCTCGTTGTTGCTATTATCGTTAATATTATTCAATTACTATTACAAAGCCTACCTTGAGTTGTCTTCAGTCTGTTTGCACGTCGTTTTGTAAGACTTGTTACTGTCTGTTTTGGTTGCTGCGTGTTTGCCAAAGAAACTACTTTTTCAATCACAGGTTCACATGTCTCATAACCCGCAACCAATTCGTTGTCTTCGCGTTGCTTAGAATTCAGATAAGCAGATGAGCTAACGTTTATATCTGCTCTAGAACCTTGACCGATGGTATCAAGATCTCCAGTCTCCCTGGCGTAATAATAATTCGCATCGCTTAGCAAGGGATATCGGTTTGTCTCGTAGTCGTACGGTATAACGTTGCTCAGATTTCGAGGCGACGCAAAGCGAGTGGACACATCAAATCCTGGATCATACGTGCCAACTGACACGTGCCATAAAGCTTGCTTCTCTTTAAACTCCTTAATTTTTTGGCTGAACTGTCCTTCACTCCCCTGTTGTTCCTCGCTACCCCGAGGTCTCTTTGAAGAAGGAGAATAAGATTCGCCCCGTGTAAAATTAACTGCTGGGGTATACTTTGAATTCACTTTTCTAGATTGCTTTGCGGAGCTGTGAGAAACCGTTGTCGCCAGCGCAATCACGTCGTGGTTGTAGGACTCCGTCACCATTGTGGCGGAGTTCTTTGTGGTTGAAAGTGAAATGGCATTACCAAAATGTTCTGCAGAGTTCGTGTTAACCCTTTGAAGATTTCTGTCTTTGCTGCTCACCTCAGGGTAATGATCAGACGAAACTTTGCCAGTTATATAGAAAGGATTTGCGGCCATTGTCCGGTCCCTTTGCTTTGATAACGGGGCACTGCTTTCCTTTTGACACGGGGAAGAGTCGCTAGATTCCCTCTTTACTTTTTGAATCATTTTCTGAAAATGGCGGCCGCTCGAGGCCGTGTGCGTCATCGGGTCTGAAAAAGAACACGCATATTTAGAATAGCTGGCTTACAGACGTGCATTTACATGCTGGACACGTATACCAAAAATTTTAGTAGAGTTGTTTATAATATCCTGCTCAACACAAAAGCAACACGAAAATTCTTGGCCATAGTTTGTCAGCAAAAAAAAGTAAAGAAAAATTAGTAAAAAAGGTAAGTAAATAGTCATCAAATGAACGGAGCATGCTAAATGGTTTATTGACTACAATATCCCCCAAGTTATTGAATACTGTATCTTACTTGTCTAAGAGAACCTTGGGATATCCTAAACCGTAAAATATGAGATAAAATATGCTACTAAATGGTCAAAAGAGTTGCCGTGTGTCCGTAATAAAGAAACACTTCGTCAACCTGATCAAGATACGTTGTATGTTTATTGTACGGATGCGTGCCGTTTTCGTATCCGATCACAATATACGAAATGTATCCAGTATTGGCTTTCACGGGTAGATAAGGATGATCTGAGTAAAACTAATAAGGTAAAGATCTTTTAAACCGCAAAAGCTTGAAAAGGAGAAAGTATGTGCAACCCCAAACAAGGCTTACATTCCATGCTTGGATCAAAGAATAACTGAGCAAGATTTATAGCAAATCAAAAGGTTCGAGTTAGAAAAATCAGTGCTCTTGTTTAATCCATTTACATCTCTTAGCTGCATTGTGTGCAAATAGTTTTGCTAAAGAAGAATCATCTAAAATCTTTTTTTTTCTCACGACTAATATTTCATCAGTTCAATATGTTTATAAATACGTGGTAGTGGCGTTTACCCTCAATGTTGAACAGTTCCTTTTTGCTTGATCCAAGAAACAAATACATCCTGTATCAGTAGCTGCGCGCATAGATATACATGCAAGAAAGTGAGAAAACTGCTCAGACTGTAAGCAAACAAAACCCTGGAAATACATCTCACTTGTCGGCCTAAGAAGAAACAACACATTTCCTGCAAGCAATCTCTGGAGCGTGACGTCGATAAAATTGTCACTAGCAATTGCAGCTGGAGGGGTAAAGTAACTACAATAGGTAACCCGTTCGTACGACGCAGCGATTTCCAGCAGGGTTTTCTATTGATATTGTACAAAGCTAGCAAACTAACACAAGTAGTTGACAAAAAGCACCAGATCAAATGAACTCGGGTCCTTCCGTCGACATTGTTAATCAAAAAGCACCATCTACGCACTCGACTGAGCCTTGGGTTTCGAAATTAATCTCCCCCGTGAACAGTACCAGTGGTACAATTCGTCTACCGATGGAACGTGGCATTGGTTTGTTTACATATAATACTCCAGCAAATACACTTTGACACACAAACATACGCTAAATAAGAAGAAGTTTAACGCAAAGAAGAAGATTAATTAAATGTTCTAAATGAAACCTCTGCCAGTATTTTCTCGAGTATTTTTTCTACATTAACGCACATTTAGAACTCTTTTTGTCGTGGAAATTCTTACCCTAAAGTGAAATATATCGCGCAAGTATAGAATCTTGAATGGTACAAGGATTCTTCGATTCTTTCGTGCTTTTGGCCGTTACTGATCCTCCAAGGGAATTTGTTAAATGTAAGTTATACTAAGTTCGTTCAGTTCACCCATCGTACATTAGTGGTATATGTAACAGTCGTAAACGTGTCCGAGCTGTGACTGCAATACGTACTATGATCCCACCATGAAACAAGCTGCCGAGGCTTGATACTTACAAGGACTTTGATAACACGCGCGAAGAGATACGGTTGTATCGGACTATGACTAGAATCAAAGGTAAAGTTTAGAAAAAAACCCAAAAACATTCACAAATCAAATAAACCGTTAGTCCAGCGAGAGATGATACTAAATGACAGTTTCTATGGCCAATAAACATGAGTGACTCTGTGGGAACAGTTAATAATTTCCACCGAAACAACAAGCTCATCACACGGGTACATGTAAACATCAAGTACAAACATTCTTCCTGAAGCTTCTTCTTTTAGAAAATGTATGGATTTTTTCCGCTTAAGCTTGTTCAGTTTCAATAAAAAGGTCAACTTCAGCAAACACTTCAGACACAATCTAAGAAGTGCATTGAGCAAACCTATTTACTGTTAATTAACCGGATTGTTGGTTCTTTTGTATTGACTACTTACCTTTCCCAGTATGAAAATTAGTGGTACTGCTACCACAGACTTAGTGTTTCTACGATAAAATTGCTTTGCTGGTGTAAGACCCACGAATAGTTCGTAGATTACGTCGTACGTTCTTAGAGCTGATAATCAATGCCAAGGTAATGAGATTTATCAATATACTCGACAAAGTTTTGTTACAAACACGTGCTCCTCAAGCTTGGGTAGTCAGGGTAGAAATTAATGGTTTTGATGTTACAAAATCTTATTATAATTCACAATTATTTCCCAAAAAACGTCAATCTCAAGGCAGAAAAAAACCTAAGTGAACTTTCACCAAAGAAATAAATCAAAGACAATCGCGCGTAGTAGCAGTTTGAAACTGTGTAAAGTCAGAAAAGTGCGTTCCAAGAGTCCATTGTCATTGACAAAGAATTTCCGATTGCCGACGAGCTCAAACAATTTTACTAGATTTTCACTTTTAACATATACGCTAAACTTCACGATGCCATGATTAATCGTGAGACAATTCAATTACAACTTTGTGTTACATAGGCTTAAAAGGGCATCCTTATCTTTAAAAAGTGTTATTAGACTTTTACCTAACTCAACACAATCGCACACATTTAATTAAATTTGACTGGCATACAGCAGCCAAATTCCATTTGTCACTTAATAAAATTTCACGTTTGATACCTTTAGACCTCAGAAATCAGTCGTCGGGTTAGGTCTACTTCATTAAACACCTGTAGGGCTTGCCAGAATTAACATGTACTTTACTGGAAATGTAGCCGAATTTATTGGATACGTGAGCAGACCAATTCAGCTTCCAAAACCGAGAGCTCTAAGTCGGACCATGGATAATAGAGATTAGATTGAAAACTAGCTGTCGAATGAATCATATCTAGGTTGGAAAAAACGTTGAGCTGTATGAAAACCCTATAGTTTTAGAAACCTATCGATTATGCAATTGGACTTCACGAAATACGAGCAGAACTTCAAGTGAATATCACGTAATCTATTCACGACACACTGAGATGTAAGTTGTCTCACTTACATTTCAAACATTTCGAGAAGCGTTGGGAAAAATATGCGCTCCAATTTCCAGCAAATCAAAGTACTAGTCTAGGACGCTTTTTCCTTTGCAGTGAAACAAAAGCAATGTAAACATAACAAAGAAGACCGGCAACGTTTACCCTCAACTTCAAGACATATCTCAGGCAGACTGACATTTGTTTAGCAACAAAGTCAATGGAAATGGTTCCTTGAAGATGGAAATGTTGAAAAGACAGAAAAGTCGACTTAAAATCTTGACGAGAAGTGTAGTAAACTAAACGTTCTAATGCCGTTTAATGTCAACCGTGACTTCACAATTTTCACACTAAATTTTAACCACACTAAAATACGATTGCACTCATGAATTGGCCATAAATATCCCACGTGACCATTAGTTCCTATCCAGTCCTTTTACTAATCATGATTTCACGTACCGTATCAAAAGTCCCTTTAGAAATCTTGCAGCTCTACCGCCGGTATGTAATATAATATATATGATATATGTGACAAGCAGGAACTGATCACGTGAAAATCACGCCTCGCCTGTGGGATCTAGGATTTTTAGACGCGACTAAGTCTGGGAGCGAGTGTTTATTTTTTGGTTTCTTGTCTTTATAAGTTGTTTTGGGTTTTGTTTTGGTTAGTTTTAAAAGCACATCAAGGCTAGCAAGTTCTCAATGATTAAATCTTTGAAAAGATTTATGGACTCATAGTAGATGACCGATAGGAGATAAAATGAGAAGGATGATATAGCATACAGGATTCGTTATTCAGTGTATATGATACATGATTTTGGATGAAAGTATGAGTAACATATGATTATACATATATGGTATGCTGTGATATATCTTATGATGTTCATAAAAGCTTTTGAAACCGATTTAAAAATTCTACGAAACATATAAAAAAGCCACTAAATTTTCGACCATCTTCTGTGGTCTTCTTCAGATTATAGAAGAACTAATTAAGGAGGCTACCTGGGGTAATTTGTAATGGGAGACTGGTAATTAAATATGGCTGGGTACGCATGGGTATATACCAGTGTTGTCGAATCGTTATTCCATAACGACAACACCATCCGCGCCACTACAAAGTTGAAATTTCTGGACGTTTGCTTCGGTGAATTTCTTTTAAACTTGGTAATTGAAGCAAACAGATTAAGCTCTACAACATATTTAATTTTCAAAATTTTTAATGAGACAATTTTTTAAAATCCACTTAGTTTATTGCAAAAATCTACCTCGACAACCTACCCCGATATTTTGATGGAATATTTAACCTCATATCAATTTTCAGAAGAAATCCGAAGATGTGTGTTAAATGTAATAATTTTTTAAGACATGCCAATGTTCCAGCGCTATTAGTACCATTTTAACAATCAAACATTGCATACCTCATGTTTATCATGCTTCCTCTACAATTAGACACACTTTGTATCAAACTTACAACTATTTAAGAGATAGAAATGCCCATAAATTTAGACTGTACTAATTGTCCTGTAAACATAGAAACTGTAGGGAGCCACCTTGAAACAAACTGTCGCTATTTATCACAGTTTGTCCATCTCTGTGGAACCAATTTATGGCACATAGCCTGCGGAAATTTCTGTTTCTTAAGCTCTTTAGATCAGTTTCTAAACTTTTTATGAACACGATAGGCACTGATCGCCCAACCTCACTGATTATATATATATATATATATATTATATATTTGATTATATTTATATATGATTATATATATATATATATATGATATTGTATGATTAATATATGATTTATAATATATAATAAATGTGGTAAGATATATTATATCACATTATATTCATCAGATGTCATATTGCATATCAAATACTCGATATCATATCCATATATATCATACATTACATGATACCATCGATATGGTCAGCTCCAGACAACCAGGTTATGTATTATTCAATTTCCAGTTATTATATCGATGAGATCATATCTGGAAGCTCAACAAGCCTTAACGCATTTGATTAACGAGATAAAATCTTAAAGTAAACGATCTTATTCATCTCCTAGATAATTTATGGCTTCTGGCCAGATAATAATAAATACGTCTTTTGTTCCAATATGCATGAGTTTGAATGACTGACAAATGTCAAGTCATGCATCAGGTCCTCCAAAACAGAGTACTGATGTGGAATGTCGGCGCGTTGGAAAACCTTCCCAGAGTAGGACTTCATCAGAAACAGTGTGACTGAAATTCTGAGAAAAAAGTCAGTTTAACTCTATTCCTTGCAGGCGCTTCCCCCTAAAGAAATGAAATAATCTGGCGTCTCTCGGAGTAAATTAATTTGGGGTAATCAAGTCTTACTGGGACTGGAGAGATAAGTAAACACTTTCCCCCAAGTCTCCCTTCGACAAATCGCGTTGCATTAGCTTGACTAAAATATTAAAATGGGAAACGCTGAAATTTGCAGAGACATATTGTTGAAAATATCTCAGTTACATAAACAGATCGATGAACTGGTAACGTCGATTAACTCAACATTGCTCTTGCTGACCACAGGTCATGAATTCTCTCCATAACGTTTGGTGTAGGAAGAGGGCAGAGTTATGAATAGTTTGAAGAACGAAAATCATTTATTGCATTAGATAAAATAGTTTGGTTCATAGACCTATCTTGACGTTTTCATTTGCATCGCTTTATTCGCTTAACTTCGCTAAAACCCCTCGCGGTATTTCACCGCTTGTGAATGGCTTGAATCTGTTCAACACAATTACACAGAGGTTCAATTCCTTGAAACTTCTATAATGCAAAGGAGGGATGTCCGTGCCTTCGGGTGTTTATCATGCTTAGGGATGTAGCACGGATATGCATTTGCTGTGCACAGCATTTGAACAAAACCCTGACTTGAAGGTGACCTAACCTTCCTCCACTGTGCTGTCCACGTCTTGCTTGATTTCATCCGTTGGCGACAAACTATGCTCCCTTGCAACATGTGGCTCCAACTTCATGACATAATTAAGCCGACTTACTTGGGTAGATCGTGTTGTCATCAAATCCAAGAAAGCCCCTAGGCTGATAATGGAAAAACCACAACCAACAACAGTCGATCCAGCAACGGTGAAGCAGACAGACGAAAAACCCGCGTGATCTAAAAGGTATCGTTAATTTTTTTTTTTTTTATTTAAAATAGCTTATTAACAATGCATCAATCGTTTCTACGCCAAATTATAAGTGCAAAAGCGGTCAACCACCAACCTCGCATACATTTTATTTAACAAGCCGCTCAACCTATACGCATGTACACTTTTTCGATTTCAAAATTCTCTTTAATCAAGAATCCTGACTCTCACTAGAATGAGATTCACCATAACTTCTTTTGGATATTTGTAGTTTTTCCAGTAAACAAACGTGTGGAGTAGAGAACGATTGATACAGCAGTTAATTAAGGGACTCAGTAGGGGAATTTGAAGCGATAAAAAATGCAACCTTAAGGCTCTCTACATCAAAGTGTTTTCCTTCTCACCTTCTGTGCTTGCCTGTGAATATGTTTGTCTTGTCTGTTTTCAGTTTTCTCCCTTGCATAAGTAGGCCTGACCATCGACGTCAAACAGTATGAGGAACCCGCAACTAGTTGTTAAAAATTTCCATAAAATGTTTCAGCTATCGTCTTGGAATTTGAGTGAATCAATTGAAAACAAAGTCCTTGGAGAGGGTTATGTCAAGTTGGCCTTAGGATACGCAAGCTTGACGGCACGCTCTTCGGCTATTCCCCGCTAAGTTTTTATTGAACTGTCTGTGCTCTACCAGCAAAAAGGATAATGTTCGACACACCGATATTCAAACGGCTGCAGTTTGCTCATGATCGCGAGATATACTACGCCAGCTCAAATCGTCAAAGCAGCGATCGATTTGCTTTTGTTTTATAATACAAAGACTGGCGCACTACTACAAAAGAAATTTTAAGTGCTTCGACACGTACAGCTAGACGGCTAACAACAACCAGTCTTTCGAGGAAAGTTGAGGTGCGGCCAGAAAAAGTTGAATTGTAGCCACAGCTGTGTGCAGATGACTTCAAAGGTTTGCATGCAACAATTACAGCAGAATTACCGTGCAGCAGACACGTAGTCTGTTACAAGTAATATACTTTAATCATCTTGAGCTTACACCACTCTAAATGGAGTACATGTATTACAGCCTCCACAGTACACCAAACTAATGTCACCTCGTTTAATACACATTCGTTAGAGTTAAAATGTAATGGATCCCATACAATTTACTCTATGGCTGGTCGCCAGTTTGTTATGGATTGAAGGGAAATATTGATTTCCTGGTAGCTGAAGATCTAGACTAAAGCTGCGGACACATTGCACACTATATTGCGTGAAATCTTGAACGGCGTACACGAGTAGAATATTTAAAATTAGCAAAAGTTGAAAAAAAGAGATTAATGAAGTTATAGGTTAAAGAAAGCTTAACCCTAAGCATATCCAAACATGAATTTTTCTTTAATGTTTCCTCTAAAAGTAATCCTAATGTTACCCGCGACTTCAGGTCTCATTCTTTATTCTCGTCTATGCTATTAATTGCTGCAACATTGCGTGCAATGTTGCATCGTGTGTATGCAGCTTGAGTGTTGAGAGTCATCCATAGCGCCAGAGTGCCACGCCGCCCGGAGTTACACTGCAAGTGATATCTAATTAGAATGCTGTGTAGGTGGTGACGAACGACGTGTGAAAAGAAAAAGGGGTTAGGGAACTGTCGATACTTGGAATACAAAATGCTGATGTTTCAAGTGAAGGCCGTTCGTGTTTTCTATTCTACATCTCGGCACTTCCCTTACTCTTTTGGCGTTTCAGCTACCAAGTATCTTGAGTGCTAGAGAAAAATGAATTAGGGATTGCCTGGCAGCGTGAACGAAGCCGCAAGTGTCCTCAGCGTCAGAGAGCTAGTTTGTCAAAACAAAGTAATAATGTGTTCCCTGGTTGCCAGAGTGCCCGAGTATTTGTCCAAGCCATGTTTCTCTGGCAGCCGGGTACAAAATGTAAAGAAACAAAACCGTAGGTTTATTGTTAAATGACCGGAATGGGTTCCATTCGGGTTAAACTTGACCGCAGTTCCCTTTTTAAGCCGAAAAGAACAAAGAATTGTAACGCTAAACAGCTGTCATTTTGTAAATATGCAAAACACCGGAAAACAAAACAAAGAAAAACAACTCGTAATTCTAAACCCGTATCAACGACAATTATAAGGGCTTGTAGCACGAAAATTAGGGGAGAGAAGGCGTGAATTTACGTTTCAATTACGTTTAACAATCTTGCTCCAACACCATGGCAACTTCAACACACTAAATGCTATTTTTGTGCAAGTACATTCTAAAACCATCGAACATTGCTAAACAACATTTATCCAGTTTTACTGCATGCAACACTGACATGTCATTCGGTCCAAAATTATTAACTGGGAAAAGAATCCTAACTCAATCACACATCTCATCTACGAAATGACGCACGCAAGAAATTTAGAAACATAGTACGTTAGTGTTTCATTGTTTGACAAAAAGCATTAGGGGTAACTAGCTATTTTCCTTTGGCACTTTGGTGCTATGGATATTACTGCATTCACCCCGATGGCGCGGCCCGTGGTCATCGCGGCTTTCAATTCTCTTTGATCAATGGCTTTTCATCAAAGAATTAGTTTCTCTCCCACGTTTTGGCAGATTTGTCACTGTTCGTTTGTTTTTTTCTAATGTACTTGTTTTGTTTCTAATGTACTGACAATACTGTTCAAAATTGCGATCTTTCTCTGGTGCTCACACTAGCAGTGAATCAGTAATTTACTTTGCTCCGGCAAGCAGCCTTTCTGGCGCTAAAAACTCTCACCTTTTTATTTGGTCACTATAGTGGAGATATTGAACACTTATTCTACTGAGTACTTTGTGAGCCACTGAATCAATAATAATCCATTTTACTCACGGAAAATGACATTCAGAAATAACTCTGCCAGCTCGGGAATCAACAGCTGGTTCTCTAGTACTAAACGCTCTAGTACTAAAAGCTGTTCATCCAAGAGGTTTACCAGGGGCCACCCCGTATGGGGTTCATTGGTACTGCCGTAGAAAACTGGCGAGCCCGCAGAAAACATATGTTTGGTACGGTTAAAATTAAAAATACTCTTCCCACATGTGACCAAGGCAACTTCAATCACAACCTGCACGGAACCGGTGCACTTCCACTTTGCCACCAACACTCTTAACGTCAAAGGACATTTTTTAAACGCTAAAGACGCTTTCGATCTTAGTCTGCCGTTCGGGCTTCAGAAATTACTGATTCAGTAAACTGTGATGCCCAGCTAACGCGCAGAAGCTTCCTAGTGTAATGGCACTCTAAGATCATGCTCTGATGTAACGGAATCACATTCCAACTCTCTGGCACAAAGATCCATTATATTGGACAACCAGAATAAATTTTGATAATTTAGCTGCTATGAGATCAATAATTTACTTTCCTCTTCTGGCAAACTGATGCTAAGGTGCGAAAGATAGTAGAGTTTAAAACCCTTTAATTTTTACCTTGCCAAACATTTACTACAGACTGTGATATTGTAACTTTACTATAGTGGAGCATGCAATGTATGGCGGTGAGTACGACACAAAGGTCGTACAAATGATATTGATAACCACCAGTAAATTTAATTATCAGTGATGCATACTCTTTATACTGTGCAACAACCGTGGAACGTGGTGCTATGAACAAGGACATCATCACTTTGACATTGTTGACTTTGCATGCATTGTATGTTGGTTTCAAAGAACCCAGCGGTTCCGTAGATGATCACAGTAATCACGGTTGAGTACCTTTGATGTATTCCGTTGTCAGTTACACGGTACAACTGAGCGCAGGACTATGATTTTTGCGACGGGGGTCCCGAGTGTTCTACCAAGGTCCGGAGGCATCCTCCCTCGGAAAATTTTTGAATTGGTAAACCATCAAAACGCCACTTTCTGTATTTTAGGAGCATTTTTCACAGAAGTATGAAGATCTATTAAGTAGGTTTTGTCGACGCATTTTTATGGCGGACAGGATTGTAGAATCCGTCTCAGACGGTTGGTGACCAGATACATAGCAGGTAAATATTGGGCAACATACCACATATATCAGCCATTGATGATCCAAACAAATTTATTTATTTATTTATTTAATCATATTTAAACACGGTAGCTTATCAACCATCGTAAAAGAACAATATAAGGCCGTGCGTGTACTAAGGTTATTAGTAACTACTATTACACTATTATTTTACTAATACAACTGTAAATTTAACTAACAAACAAACCAACTTTATTACAATTATTAACTCGTTATAGTTTAAGAGTGAATGTTCTATTTTCTTTCGGACGGGAATTTCATGTCCTTGCAGCTCCAACTTAAACTTCTCATGAAATTTGTATTTGGTTTTGACGTGATCGAGCATATGCCCGTTGCTTCGAAGGTTATAATTTTCTTATTGTGCGATAGTAAACATGTTTGAAATACAATTGGGACTTTCATTATTTAAAGCTTTTTTCATGCATGAGATTATCTGAGGTTTTCTCTCCTTGATCAAGAGACTTCCATCCTAGTTTGTTTAGCACAGCTTCAGACCGTACTTCATACGAATCCCCAGTAATAACTCTAGCTGCCCTATTTTGTAATTTTTGCAGTTTTTCTTGAAGTGTTTTATTGCAGTTTCCCCTTACTAATGAGCAATATTCAAAATGGGGTGAAATAAGCGTTTGGTACAAACGTCTCAATGAGTCTTTGGAAACAAGTGGTTTCGCCTTCCTTTGTTATTCCAATTCTTTTGGAGGCTTTTTTGCCGATGTTGTCAATTTCGGCATCCCAACTTAACTTTTCGTCAACTACAACTCCAAGACTCTTTGTGGTTGTCACTAGTTTTACCTTGTCACTTCCGGTGGCAATCTGAGAATCATTACGAATTTGTGAGAGTCTTTGGTAAGAACCAATAACCATATACTCAGTCTTCTTTACATTCAAAGTCAGCTTATTAGCAATGAGCCAGTTATGCATCTTTCTAACTCTCTGGTTAATCAAGTTTCCAAATCACTAGCGGTTTTACCAGAAGTGGTGATATTAGTGTCATCGGCATACATGTTGCGAAGACTGTTTTCTAAGCAATTAGGTAAATCATTTATATATAACAAGAAATAAAGTGGGTCAAGCAATTACCGCTGGGGAACACTACATTGTATTAGTTTAGAAGAGATTGACTGATTTATTTTGCAGAACTATGTGCGGTTTTCTAAGTATGAAATTAACCAGGTCAGGCCCTTTCTTTTGATACCGTACGAATACAGCTTCTTAGTATTTTATGATTTACGGTATCAAATGCTTCTCGTAAATCCAAAGATAAGACGCCATTCAAGAGACCCAAATCCATGTCAGGAAACCATGTATTAGTTGTTTCAACAATGATGTACAAGTTTGTGGAAGTTGATTATCCAAGTTAGCGTAACTCTTGAGAAAGACTGTTGGTGGAAGTGACTGACGTTTCGACGGCACTTAGCGATGGTCATCTTCAGAGTCAAGAGAAGATGACCGCCGCTAAAGCCGTCGAAACGTCAGTCACTTCCACGAACAGTCTTTCTCAAGACTACACTAACCTGGATGATCAACTTTCACAAACATGTCACGATTCACCAAGGTTCAAACCATTTACTTTAATGATGTACAAGTAGAATATCGTTTTCTGAAACCAGACTGAGAATCAGTCATGAGGCTATTTTCATTTAAATAATTGCTTAATTGATTATACAATAGCTTTTCAAATAGCTTCGAGACAACTGGCAGAATAGGAATTGGACGATAATTCCTACAGTCATCCTTGTCCTCCTATTTATAAATAGGTGAGACACTGGCAGTTTTCCAGTCGCCTGAAAATACACCGAGATTGAAAGACTGGTTGAAAATATGTGTTGGATATGGGGCAATTACTTCTTTAGAATCTCTGATAAGTTTGGCTGATATTTTACATTAATCGCTGAAAACAAAGTCGGTTCATGTGGGAGCTTGGTATCTATCAGACGACCAACGGACATTCGTCAAGTTCGTTTCCTCAGAAAAACGATTTCTGAGCCCTAGATGGGAATCGAACCCGCAACCTCCTGATGACCGGTGGGACGCTCTAACCCGTCTAGGGCTCAGAAATCGGTTTCCTGAGGAAAAGAGCTTGACGAACGTCCGTGGTCGTCTGATATTTTATCATGTCCAAAAGATTTGGAAGTTTTCATACCATTAATTTATGTAAAACACCTCATATTGTGAAATATTTCTTAAAGTGAATTCACTTCCACTTACAGTTACATACTGTTCAAACTGGTGGTTTGTCTCTGGGAGCTTGTCAGGTAGTTCATGGCCAATATTTGCGCAATAATCGTTAAATTTTTCTGCTATTTCCTAACCTTTATGTATAGCCTCATTTCCCTTTCTGACAGCTGTAATATGTTCAGCTTTTGAACCCTTCCTTGTCAACTGATTAAGATACCTTTATTATTATTAATATTGTTATGATAATAGTCTTTTTTGACCTTTAAATGATTTTATTAACACGGCTTCGAGCCTCCCTGAATGTTCTTTTATATATGTCTGACTTATTTTTCATACCCTTTATTTCCAGAAAATCTCGATATTTAATCAACTTTGTTGTCTCATCATTGAACCATGGTGCATATTGACTCCTAACCTTAAGGGGGCATAGGTATCAAAGATAGTTCTAAATATTGTTTTAAAATTTTCCCAAATAACATTAGGATCTTCTGATTGCAGGGTGTTTGTATGGCCGACTATCAATTGGTAGCTCGAAAATAAGGTTCAGCTTCAAAATTGTTTTCCTGTGAGGTGTTAAGAATACAACGCTCAAATTTGCTAATCAACTTTCTTCGACGTGCATTGTTACAACATCAACCAAAAGCGAAAAGAACTATCGGCAATGCCGGAAATAACCGGTTGTTTTTCTATGAAAATAGTCCTGAGCCTGGGGAGAATTCCTTTTGAACAAATCGGCGGACTTACAAAGGCAAACGGCGGCCAATAGATGTCATAAACAAGACTAGTGGTGGCATTGGCTTCAAACTTTAACCGCCATTTGAGCGCTGCCATGTTTGACCATATTTGGTAAGTAGGGTGCCAAACTTTTATTTTCCAGACCCTTTCTTGTTGTTCAAGATCCTCGACGTTGAGGAATCAAGAATTAATTAAAAGTTGATTATCCCAGATTATAAACATAAAAATTTCCGCAGCAAGCCATTGAAAAATTTATGTAAAAAATATGAGGAAGAAAACTATGACCACTTGCCCTTTGTAAGGTCAGAACAGTCAGACTGCGATATTGAGAATTAAAAGACTTATTCCAGGTAATCTGATCGATCAGTCGACAATGTAGGACAAGAGTACACTTTTCGTCTTGACTTGCCAACTTCAGTCAAAACTCAGAGCAATTACCGGTCTAACTGTACAAAAGGAAAGTGTCCCATGAATTTAATAGCGTAAATTGAGGTAAAACTAAGTGCAAATATATCTTTTCGGCGGAAAACACAGTGAAAACTCAAATCGATCATAAATTTTCGTCCGGGCTTCAAATTTGCCTCCCAATAAAAGCAATATGGCGCCGTCTAATAGCCGAATATCTTGTGACTGAAATCAGGGGCTAATGCCTCCTCTAGTCTTATTTATGATCTCTATGATGCGACCCCAATAGTGGACTTCTCGGATTACTGGCAAGAGATTAGACAAGTATTTTATGTCTAATAATTCTATGTCCACACATGTACAACCTTTGAAACATGTACTCAGCAGTATGTTTTACCATTTTTGTATTTACCAGTATGTAATGTACTTTGGTATGAATAGAAATATAATAGTGACAATGATAATCAACAGTTGACTATCCCTGACGTACTCAGTGCTCAGTTGGACAGTACAACTACAGAACACGTGCTAACGACCATGACATGGTGGTATGTGAAATGTATGGAGGTGAATACAAGTACCGATGTCACTTTCACGGTAATGCTAATCATCAGTTTACTACCTGAGACATACTCCAGTACAATAGCCTTAGAACGCGTGTTAAGCAAAGGTTAATCAATGCTCACATGTATAATAAAGAATTTAACGTCGCGATGAGGGATCGCCGTCTGGAACAGCTTAGTTACCTAACAGGGTTAACCAATATTGTTAAAGTAACTTTATTTTACTTTAACTTCATCTGATGATTCACCGACGATTAAATGGATGTTTTTTTAGTTTCCCTAGGAAGAAACGCTGGTGAAAAAATTAAGATATGTGCTCGTTAGCAAGCAATAAGGCAAAACAGTGTGATAAGTGTTTATGTCGCTCATTTTCATAGGAACGCAATATGAGCAGTAGTCATCACACTCTTTTCAAAGGTTATCACACTCCCGAATACTGAGTTGGCTGAAGGATTTAACACTTCTGTTGAAACAATGAATTGTGGGTATGTCATGAGATAAGGACTACAAACTTATCGCTTTGGAATTTAGGAGTATGTAGTTGCATGTAATAGTGCTTAAGTACTTTGATAAGTATGAGCACTAATAACAGACGACTAGCGAACGTTCGTCAAGCTCGTTCTCTCAGCCCTAGACAGAATCGAACCCGCAACCTTCCGATGACCGGTGAGACGCTCTAACCATTGAGCTACTAAGACTCAGATGGCGAGCCGATGTGCAGGTTCGTCATATGCACTGCCTAAGCAGAAGCCACGATATGATAATAACGATCGAAATACTGAATGCTGAACACAGAAACCAAATTTTTGTTCAGCATTTAGTAGCACTAATATTACTACGTAGATGATAATCAACAGTTGACTATCTGTGACAAACTCGGCGCTCCTTCCCCTCAAACATAGTCAGTAACCGACAGCTTTTAGCTCCTTCCTGGCTGTACAGGTCCTCAGTGACCTATGGAGACTTTAGTATTTTACTCCGTCTAATGCCAGACGATTTTACTCGTCAAGGGCAAAGTCCTCGACCAGTAAAGGGTAAAAAGTCAGACATGATCTTACGATCATAGTCACACAAATTCTTTACCACTCTTGATCCTGATTTCAAAATACTTAACCTGGATCTTGTCAGTTACATACTATACCGTGCAAATAAGGAGGACGATTTTAGAAAATGTTTATTCCAAAGAACCGCTGAACTACGTATAAAGTATACGTTCAGTATAAAAATAAACTATACTATAATATAATATAAACGTATAGTAAACTATACGTTCAGTATAAAAAAGTAAATTGAGCTCGGGGCTAGGTTTCTCTACCTAATTTTATATACACTTTATTCATTACTGTAATCTCTTAATTCTATTTCCTTTTTTATGAACTTTTATAGTTAGATCCGATTGTTAAGTAAGACTTGATTCTTTCTCCTGTCTGCCTTCTATAATTCTTTTTATGCGCACGTAGGTACGTGCATGTACTCAGGTATATACATGAAATAAATAAATATTTAAGCAAGCAAGCAAGGGCGTACATACTGGAAGTGTGTGAGGGCTGTCACCCCCTAAATGTTCGTAAAAAAAATCGGGAAAACTGGGCAAAATTTGGTTTGCTACAGTAGAATAAGGGTCAACTTGTAATATAATGAAATAAGAATTGGCTGACTTATACAAAAACACAATATTCCGGCAAGTCAAGCTGGACACTAAATGAGTTATGTACGCCCCTGTAGGTAAGTAAATAAATAAGTAAATAAAAATAATAAATAATCAATCTGACTCGCAGAACTAGCCGCATTTCTACAGGAAAAGTAATTATATTTAATAAATTAGTAAATAAAAATAACAAATAATCATCATTTTGACTCGCAGAACTAGCCGCATTTCTACAGGAAAAGTAATTATATTTAATAAATTAGTAAATAAAAATAATAAATAATCATCATTTTGACTCGCAGAACTAGCAGCATTTCTACAGGAAAAGTAATTATATTTAATCTTGAAGTTGAGGAAATCGAGGCCTTCACAACCCACCTGCTTTTGATTGTCCATTAATTGAAAGAGGTTGTAACCCTTTCCCGGTAGAATGTGTTCCCTTGACGAGAAACATCATCTGGCGTTAGCCAGAGTAAATAATGAAAGACTGGTCCTGCCAGGAAAAAATTGAAGAAAAAATTGAAGTTGGTTAGAAAGAAGTAAATGAAACTCCCAAGATAGTTAATATGCCCCTTCTTCTCCCCTTGGATATACTTTAGTACCAGCGCAGGTATATGTCACCGGTGTGGTTAGACGTATCAGGGGCTTCGTGGGTCCAGGGTTACTACAGGAGGAAACTGAAGTACCTGGAGAAAACCTGAGATACGTAGCACAGTCAAAATGGACATTCTTGCCACATGTGACCATGGCAACTTTAATCGGAGGTGAGAGACACGTGCACCACCACTGTGCCATCAACACGGTCGGCTTCAAGGTAACTTTAATGAGGTAACAGCATGGAGCCGGAATCAAACTCTAGCCACAGAGGTGAGAGACACGTGCACTGTTAACATCAATATAGTGATCCCATGATCAAAATATTCATTATATATAAAGACACTTTACTAGAGCAGGCCGACTCTTCGGCAAGCATACATGCTTAGGCAAAAGCAAAGGACGATATTTTGCTCCGTCAATTGTCGATGTATTGATCATTTTATAAGTGCATAATGCCATGATGTTTCAAGTACCTTTTCATTAATTTCTAATCATCGGAAAAGAATATGATCATGTTGTCTTTTCTGCACATTGTGAAATCAAGTACTCAGCTTTTAAAATACTGGAAATACCATTTAAATAAAAACTTTCCAGGAGGTATGCCCAAGGCCCCCGTAGCTGGTCCCGCGCATCGCCGTCGTGCAGATGGACCCATGTTCCGGCGTGGTGCCCGGGCAATTCCTGGTTATTGAGTACGGACGGCTACGCCACTAGTAAGTTCCCGGGGGGAAGGACTGGCAGCCGAAAAGCAATTTTAGGTTGGGGCAAGTTCTCTCCCTACCAACTCCCTTGAATTGTATTGGTAAAATATTTAGATTGTCCGAGATCAATTATCGATTCCATCAACCGTCTTTTGAGTAACGGTCACATCAGAAATACCTTATATTCTCAGCTAATTGAGATAACGTTTGAAAACTCTAAACAAAAATGCTTTTGGCAGGAAACCATGAAATTCGAATGGCTCAGTCCTTGAAGAATGTTAAAGAAAGGAAGGAATTCAAAAGCAAGTTCATTCCTGTACATACCAATCCAGTCGAATAGCTTGAGGCCAAGAATGATGTACTAAGATCAGTCGAAAGCGACCATTTGGTAAGGTGAATTAGAAGAATATGAAGACAGTAGTACACCCTCTATCAAGTGAATTTGTTCACTCGCCGCTATAATCGGATTGTGAATAACCTTGAATGATGTTCTCTTCACTTCCCTGAAGGGGACTGGTGATCAACATTAATCGTGTCACAGCAAGTATGCCAATAGAAATTAGCCAAAAGCGTCACTTTTTAAAACGAGAAATGTGTGAAGGTACGACAAAGAGACCGTGGCAAAGTTTTTCATGGGCTGTACAACTTCAGTGAACTTGAAACGAACATTAACCTGTGTTCTACTGCTTTCTGAAATGTATTTCTGATGACACTGTAAAGAAATATTGACTTGCTCGGAAAAAATATTGTCGAGTGAAGAACTGACTAATAGGCTTAACGTACTTGCTGCCGGAGTTGTCAGCTTTTCATAGGTTTCAAGTTATTATGTTCACAGACCGCCTCACGATCTCACGCAACGGTGGGTTTAAGTTGTGTAGCTGCAGGCTACACGAGCTAGGAGCGAAAGGTGATCGTTTGGAATGGTTACCATGTGTAAGTCTCCTGACAGCTGAGTAAACCCTTTAGCTTCCCATATTTTTCAAAAGAAATATACAAATTATGCAATCTATGCAAAATCTTTTGAAAATCTATTGACGTCTGTTCATTCCTCCAATTTGACAATGTTAAAACAGACACATTTGTAGGATTAGGAGCTAAAGGATTAAGTGTGTGGAGTGATTTTCTTCCGTTAGACTTGGTTCTAATACGCCGACAAGCCAGCGAAATCGAAGTTGAGTCAACTTCGCCAGCATAACAGTGATAGAGTGACAGTTTCCTTTCTCACTCTGACTGAGTTTCATATGACCCAGTTGGTTTCCATGTGACTATCTCTTCCGGACGCTGATGAAATTGATTCAAGTTTAACTTCGCTGGTATTTGTAAATCGGAGGGGTCGGTTGTTAAATGCTTGCACAGCTCATTTAGCTTAATGTTCTGACGAGTAAATATCGTTACATCCATGATATTAACAACCCAAATTAAATTTGATCTTCGAAACCAAGCTATCCAGTCGGCATCTCACTAACGAAATTGAACGAAATTTAAGCTTAGTTGTTCGTTGCTTGAATAGCACTGCTCAATCACCACTGCTTATTCAGCGGATACAACAGTCTGGACTTAAAATAACCGACCCCTGAACTTAGTTTCCCAACTCCGAAGGATTGCGTCGCCTTCTTGAAGCCACCTAGTGGCGCTCGATTTTGACCTTGAGGATTTTATCCTAGACGACTAGGTGGATGTAGTGATAAACGCAAATTTGCATTACTTCGTTAAACAGTGCAAAAAAAAATTACCAAGGCGAGTAAAGGAGTCTCCGTCTCTGCTCCCCCCTAAGTTCTCACTCAAGGAGACAGCGAGTTTCAATTTTTTGTGCTGTGTTATACTGCCTACGCAGCATCCCATTTTTTTCATGGGAATACTGTCGATTAAAGAGATTGAATGATTGATTCAACTGTGATCAAAATCTATAATCACGCTTTGATTATTGGGCAAAGGCCTTGCATTCAGTCTTCAACAATTGAAAAACACAGCAGCAAGAAATACGAAAAGGCTAACTGAAGGGACGAGTTACCGTCTACCTGTCATCCGAGTTAAGCTGGACAGATCCAGATTATCTTTCGGAAAAATTTACTCACACTAATTCACTTAAACACTGAGCAGAAAGCCTGCTCATGTGGGAGCTTGGTAAATATCAGAACAACAGAGGAAGTTCGTCAAGCTTGTTTACTCAGAAAAACGATTTCTGAG